>JACXGM010006963.1:0-31613 GCA_016801145.1 Umbra pygmaea | reverse complement strand
AAGCAGCAATGTCGACAACACAACAAGAATCTTCCTTTCATTATTCATGTTTGCAATGGAGATCTTTGTGTAAATCGTTTTATATGCAATTACTGTACTCCCTTCGTATATGTAGACCATATCGGGAAGTCATATTGTTTTATGACAATATTACTACTCAGTAGGACAATATATATGAGAGCTAGTCAGCTCCCTGCATGTTACACCGTTTTTGGAACAGTTTAAACATACACGCCCACAAGCAGCCAGCAAAGAGCGATCCAGGCGTTTGCACGCGAATTTTAAAATGGCAAGTGGACAGGGCCCGTTACCTTGCGTCTGCCATTTTTAGTGGGCGTCAGGGCGACGAGTCTCAATGTATTCTCTATGGTACAAGACGAATTGGAAGGCGCCAAGCGGTGAGCAAGAGAAGTGCACGTGAAGCGACGCGTGGGAAGAAGAAGGGCGACGAGAGGGCGTGGAAAAAGTTGAAAATAGTTGAACTTTTTGGCTGAAGCGACGAAGCGTCAACCAATCAGGACACATCACGCCATGTGTACCAGCTAAACTACGTCAAACATAATTAATAGCCATTTAGCATCTTAAAAAATCAGAAACACATACAAAAATAAACGAATGAAAATGTGTTTTTATTTAAGTCAATTATATGGAAAACCAATACTCAAGTGATTGACATTTCCTACGAAACGCCCATAGAGCGACGAGTTCTAGGCTGGAGAGCGACGCGAGGCTTGCAATTTCGCTCTCCCCAAAAACAGGTGTGAACGCAAGGTTACAATCATTGAGTCCTTATTTACATATTACACACAATTTATGCGGGTGTGGCGAACATCAACCAATAAATTGACAGCCGTTCAGCATAAATTACAAACTGAAGTCATCAAAGATTAAGCAAAACGAGAAAAAAAATAATTTCCAATTGAATGGGAAGTTCTCGTGTCACAGGTCTCAGACAACAAAATGGTTTTACTAAATAAAAAAATAGAAAGCACATTGGCGAGGTGTGACCGGTCTGAGCGCACCTGTCCACCTTTCTCCTAAACCTCAAGAGGTCCCGCACGGTTCTGACTAACGAAAACATGTCAGAACATGACTGAAATAAACAAATCTTTGAAACAAATAAATGAAACTTCGATGGAAACAAGCAAAACCTTGAAGGGGACAATAAATACATTAATTTAACAAGAACATTTACTTTAAATCTTTGATTAACTCTGTTGCTTTGTAATAACCTCAAAAACGCGCAATGATTTCTGCCATCGAAATTACATTGACCATTTATGCACTCCAAGTACCCTGCTAACCAGAAGTGTCGGCCCAGATCCGGCCCACATCTGCCCATATGTGGGCCGGATCTGGGCCGACACTTCTGGCTAGCTGGGTATGTGGATATTGGCATGACTGACTTAGGCTAAGCAAGATAGCAAGTTCACTGGTCTTGTGTATCAGGCATTACATAGACTTAACAACGGCGAACCAGACTTTATAAACTACAGAAATGAGAGACAACCGCATCTAAAGTGAAAGGAATAATAATAGGCCTACTAATTAATACGTGATGATACATTGTGGAAGGCTTATACGTTTGTTTGTGATATTCTTTGTCAAAATATTAAACTATATTAACTTACTATATTAACAATTATTAATACTATAATTGTGATTGTTGTTACTGAGATTGTTTTGATGGTTGATTTTCGTGATAATGATCTCCTCATGCCGAATCAAGCATTAGACTTAAACGATCTAATTTTTTTGCATTGGTTTACACGGTCTCCGACCAGACGTGGGTTTCACCGTATATACACGACAAAGATAATTTGATGAATACCATCTCTGTCAGTAAATGGATCGTAGTATCATTTTAATTTCAAATTTGATCGCACGTTTCATGAATGAGGGCCATTGTATTGTGCTAATCCTGAAATACCGCTCATCTGCTGTGTTTTTCAGCGTTGACCAGTAGATGGTGCCATTGAGCCATTCTTTGAAATCCAGCTGCACTATCTGCTTGGTAAATTAGCTCACTCATACACTTTCTAAAAGTAGGTAACTATATTTACTGACAGAGACCTCATACCTGCTTTCAGAGGCAACAGAAATCTGCACCCAAGGCATTGTTAAATCATAATCAAAATCTCAAAGTACTGTAGTATATTTTGCACCATAAGTAAAAGTATTTTTCTCCTTGTGAAACTCATTAGTGGAATGGCCTTTGAATATCACATTGTATTTCACCTTCTGCCTCTGCTAATTAACTTTAATAGTCTGCACTGTCTGTGTTGTTTGTATTGTGGTGTATAAAAACATATATATACCACTCCAACGTTGCCACAATATCAATGAAAGAAATCTGGGCACAAAGGGAGAATTTGGCTCTTAATAGCAGAAATATTGTTATTTATTTTAAAGGTAATTTCCTACTATTCTACATTATGCCATGTCATGTAGACTGACTTTGTTTGAAGGCACGTTTTCTGCAATTCTATACATTTTCCCTTGGGGCGCTCAAAAAATGTTTGTTTATTTTCAGGCATTTCTGAATGACTTTATTAGAAAATATAAAGGGGGTTTGCTTAGAGAGCAGTAGTCTAGATTCAAACGCGCTGTCAGAACTTGTGCATCAGAAAAACAGTTTATACCACTGGATAACGCTAGAGCAAAAAATTATAATTTATAACATGTCAAATAAGTCTACACGTTTAGCGAACAGAAACATTTAGCGAACGTTGCAGTCTTACAGTTTTCATCCAACTGACCACTGAAGTGGAAATCCTGATCCTCTTCACCTTACAGAGATAATAATTAGAGATGGTGAAACATCAACATGAATTAATGATCATTTAGAGAGCCAATCACAGCATTAAGAATATATAAATCCTGCAGATATGCTGAATTATAACCAAATCTGGGGCAAGTTTGAATTAAGCTGTGGGGAGAATGTTACAAGTTTCTTACGTCAATGGACATACACATTTATTACTAAAAGCCAGGTTATTTCTGGGGTCAGCCAAAGCTATTTGGGCAAACAGGAGTGACATCGCTTAGTTCTGTTATTTGCTCCATAAATGATAATTAAAAAAGGTGTATTGATGTTTCTAGAGATCAGAGTATTATCTATAGACGGTTTCGCTATGGCACATTTTACCTTTCAGATTCTCTCTTTTATCCTTAGTTTTACTCTCCTTGAGAACATTGTTGTTCCCCACAAATTAAATAGAACATGTGCACATACCATACACATATAAATCTCATACTTTTTAACTCTTATTTACATTTCAGTAGATACTCTTATCCAGAGTGACTTACAGTGAGTACAGAGATGTCCGCCTGGAGCAACTTGGTTAAAAGTGCCTTGCTCAGATACATAACATTTGGCAACGTTCTGACTTCAAGTCTGACTCCGTTACTACTGAGCCAACTGTTTCTGTGATGAACACTGAGGAAGCAAACACAGAATTTGAATAAAGTTGATGTTCCAGTCATCTTTTCAGGACAGCTCTGATGTGAACAATGTGTTAACATGTTAATGTTGTGTAGTGAAGTACACCAGGGTGTCATCTATGTAAACTGCCAAACAACCAAGAATGAGCCGGAAAACCAAATTCACAAAGACTTGGAAGACTAAGAGAGTGTTTATTAATACTTATGTTATGACAAGATACTTAGTAGCCTGAGGTGGTTTTAAGAGATGATCATTTACATCTTATTTTATTTACATTCTTGTCATTTAGCGGACGCTCTTATCCAGAGTGACTTACGTATACAGATATCCCCATGGAACAACTTAGGGTAAAATGCCTTGCTCATGGACAACAACATTTGGCACAGTCAGAATCACACCGGCAACTTTCTGACTACAAGTCGGATTCCTTAACCACTGAGCCATAACCATTTACATACACACCCACTCTTATCCTAGGGAGGCCGGAGGGAGTTGCAGGACCAACAGATGTTTATTGAAATAAGAATCAAGGCAAGAGTGCGAATGTGCATGAGAAATATCGGAGAACAATCCTCAGAACGCTCACTAGAAGAACAAAACAAATGTGAGTAACAACACATAGTACTCCAGCAACGACAATCCCCGACAGAGACAAAAAACAGAGGGAGTTAAATACACATAATGATGGAGAATGAGTTCCAGGTGGGCTTCACAGGCTCTGTTCCCATATCCACTGAAAACCTGAACTGCTATTTGTTTTGAACAGCTACATGTTGGGGACAGCTACATGTTGGTGACAGCTACATGCAGATACATGTAGAGGACAACTACACATTGGAGACAGCTACTTGTTGGTAACAGCAACATGTTGGGGATAGCTAGATGTTGGGGACAGCTATTTGTTGGGGGCAGCTACATTTTGTATACAGCTACATGTTGGGGACAGCTACATGTCGGCAACAGCAGCGTGTTGTGGACAGCTACATATATGAATTGGAGACAGCCACTTGTTGCTGTCAGCTTCTACATGGTGCTATTACATGTGTATGTTAATCTCACATTCCTCCCTGTTCCTAAATCTCACTACAATATTTGAAAATAGTATTTAAATGTTTTTCATCTGTGGTGGAATTGAAATATGATGGATGTACACACTTAAAACTCCTGGGTTATTTCTTTAACCCAGTTTCTGGGTTAATTGTGTTGGGTTAAAATGATGGGTTATTTTTTCAGCGGGTACCCATTTTCTGGGTTATAGGGCTAATATTTTGAACCAATTCCTGGGTTGTTTGGGGTGCTGGGTTATTTTTTAAAGAGTAACCCATGTTCTGGGTTAAAGGGTTCTCTCTCTCTGAAGAGATCCCAGAGATTCGGCAGACAAGCAGCAAGATATTCCCAATCATCCTTGTCCTTATCTGTGAAAGATGTTTGACATAGTAGGCATGAAGAATGACTCCTGGTGAATGTGCTGCAAATTTGAGGTATACATTTGATCACATGTGGTCTCTCCCTCCCTCCCAGTCCATTTCAGACACACACAAACACGCACGCACGCACGCACGCACACACACACACACACACACACACACACACACACACACACACACGCTTTTTCACTCACTCCCTGTCCTACACACAATAACATTATGACACGTTAAACATTACAAAAGGTGTGTATATTTGTCCTATACACAATTACATTATGACACGTTACACTATACAGAAGGTTTATATACCTTAGTTGCTCCGAAGTTCTTTAAGGGATTAAGGACAAATCCATGCACATCTACATATTTGAGGGCATACATTTTTTTGCTGGATGTTTATTTGCATATCAATTAATATATTTTTTAATGCAATGCACATTGAATCTGTAATTTCTCCAACTTTTATAGTACTTCAATTGTAAAAATTGTGAACCTGACATATTGCATTTATTATTATTAGCACTCCATGTTCAAAGATTTACTAGCTGTTGGTTCATTTCTTATACACTGCTGCCACCCCTTAGTTGTAACTCTAAAACTATGGGAAACTTGAGCACACACATGTTTGAGCACACACACAGACATGCCGACAGGAATCCCCAGGACCAGGACACAATTATACATTTAGGGCCACCCGGTAAATAAAATATGATATAAAATATTTGGGACCTCCTCAGGCAGGGAATCCCAGTCCCCCCCGTCAGCGTCCCGCACACACACATACATGTAGATTCCTTCAAATGTTAAGGAGAAGATTAAAAAAGAGAAACTTTATCTGTGAATTCTCACAAAATCACAATTTAATTCATATCTTGCTACTCAGTCAGAATCTTATTAACCTGGAGTCCCAGTCTCTGTCACAATAATCATATACAGTGGCGGTTCTACATTGAATCACACCCCGGGCGAGACCCCCTTCGAGCGCACCCCCCCCTACTCAAAGCACATTGCAGGGGGAACATAACACAGGCTAGGGCTGGGCGATATATCGAATTTTGTCTGTATATTCGAGTTTGCTTTTGAGAAGGATATGACCTTCAAAAAAAAGAAGCGTTTAAAATAAGCAGTTAATTTGCCATCACCAGTAGCCTAGGTAAGCAGTCGTTCTCAACCTGCAGTTTTGAACTCTCTGAACTTGGGCCCACAAGCCTGTCTATATAACTATATCATTATTTCATATTGTTTCTTTATTCATGTGACCCACTGTTAGCCACTGTCATGGCAACATGCCAAATAGATTGAGAACCTCTGCATACAAAATAGAGCTGACACATTTGTCATACTTACTCACCACATCTCATATTATTGAGCATTATTCTTTTACTAAAATACCTTTGAATATTAAATTGACAGAGATTGGTAAATGTTCCAAAACAATGTCTGTGTCTTGCACTTCTCTTTGCCAAAGAAAGTGCAAATCTTCACTTGTTAATTTTAATTAGTTAAGAAAATCCCCTTTTTTCTTTACATATGTGTACATATTTTCCAAACTTTTTAAATAACTAAATATCGAGATATATATTGTTAGTCGTTAAAGCTAAAAAATATATTGAGATATTCATTTCGGTCCATATAGCCCAGCCCTAACATAGGCTGGGCGATACGTACTTAGAAATACTCAGAAATATTAAAATTACATTAAATTGCAGTTGTCCAGTTGTCTTGTAGCCTAGGCATACCCCCTCAACACACACACACACACACACACACACACACACACACACACACACACACACACACACACACACACACACACACACACACACACACACACACACACACACACACACACACACACACACGTTACATTTCAATAAACCAAACACTTGCTTTTTCCTAGTCAAATGGGGTACCACCACTGGGTGCTCCAAGTACCACCAGTGACCAGTACCATGGTTTGAGAACCACCGATTTATCTCAACAGCAGGTGTTGTATTGCTATAGTGGTTTTACTTATTAGAACTGTTCTAGCTCTGGGTGCTCCAAGTACCACCAGTGGTACACGTACCAGTACCACGGTTTGAGAACCACCGATTTATCTCAACAGCAGGTGTTGTATTGCTATAGTGGTTTTACTTATGAGTACTGTTCTAGCTCAGTTTTGATGTTGGAGACTTTTACAATGAACATTAACATAGCTAGATAGCTAGTTAGCCTGTGAAGTTGAGAAACTTTGGCATGACAACCCATTTGTGACGAAACGACAAATAATAACTACAGAACTGTAACGTGGATTAGTTAGTCAGTACAGGCCATAGAAATATATGGTACAGGCTACCTGAGTGTGTTGATGTCCTGACGAGAGGTTTTATCCTCACTGGAGCATCATAGCCCAGTCACTTCTCTGGGAAATGGTGAGCTTCAGTTGCCTCTCGTCAACAAAGTGATATGAACACACATGGGGTCGTTTTGGTGGTTTATTTAAGTTGAGTGCTTTCAGCCAAAGCACCTCGTCGTCTTTAGGTGGTGTGTGCAAATTGTAAAGCGCCTCACAACTGCACTCACTTCGTAAATATGGTCGGTAATCAAAACACTGCTGATGTAGGAACAGTTTTCGTTTCCGACAATTATTGTGACATCCTCTCACTGAACATAAAATTCCTGATTTAAGGAAAACCATTTCCCAAAAAGTTTTGTTATGTAGTCACGATATAGAGTTAATCAGAATTGTTAATGCGGGGAGCTGAGAATTAATGACCGAAAGCTGTAACCGGAAGTATTACACAAAATCTCTAACAAACTCCGCCCAGATTTCCAATGAAAATAATGTGAATACAGTGGACCTTCTGTTCCCCCTCCAGCACCCCCTCCCCTTGCCCCGTCTCATACAGCTTATGTGCACCGCACTTTTTCAGCAAGCAGGATCGCCTGCAGCTGGAGCGGGCGCCAATTCCCCACACAGTGAAATGATAGATAATAGAAAACCGCTTTGCATCGCAGAGGATATTTTTAAAATGCTTGTGCCGCCCCCACGTGACATAAAAAAATGCCGCCCCAGGTGGCTGCCCGGTTCGCCCGTGCCAAAAACCGCTACCGATCATATATGTGATGTTTTAGGCCTATTGGCAGACATCTATTTAAAATGTAAGCAATGGCACATAAGAGCCTTTTTTACATGTCCACTGATGTTTCTCAGCTTGCACTCTAGTAACATTTGTGTGGTCATGTAGCTTTGCATAAAAAATGGTTGTCATTCGCAAGGCTACTTTTACTTTTACACTTTAAGTAAATTGCCAAGCCTGTACTTTGTTACTTTTACTTGAGTAAAGAAATTAAATCAGTACTTCTACTAATACCAGTGTATTTTTTGACACAAGTATCTGTACTTCTACTTGAGTACGGGAAGTGAGTACTTTTGCCATCTTTGGGGTTTTGTTATCGTCATCAATAACATCCTTCCAATCTAGCGTCTCCGGCATAAATAAATGTTCACTGACAAAGTAATGTATTGTTAAAAATACAATAAATGTATTCACGTTATGTTTGGGGGTTCCCTGGAACATAGAGCAACTAGCGCAGTCAAAGGTTATATGACACCATTGACGGAAGACAAAATGAAACGTCCCATGCCTTCGAATTAGAATTAGATACTGGAGTATTTGTTGTTATATAGAGTATTTAAAGTAATTAATACAAGGGATTGGTGCAGAAAGCAAATTATCCAGTGTTATTTCACACATTGTAATATTAGCCAATGCATATTTCCTCAATTCTTACATTGAAGGCAAATTGTTACCCTAATCAAATACTTAAAACATGTACAAATCAATATATACTGATCATATTTACCAGCAGTCTCTACTGCAGGTATATTTGTCTTAATATATGTACATGTATGGTACATCAATTACTTAGTTATTTCACTGCCATAAAAGTGATTAGCATTAAAAGTAAATGTAACATGTTAATTTGACTTATTGCATCCATGATGACATAACTGTTCCAGTTTAGATATAGTTTTGGTAGGAAAATGTAGCTGTGCGCAGGTGTCTGTGATTCTTCTGATTGCAGATATGAGTTGACAACTCCCATTTGGGAAAGTTCATACTCTGCCTTCATTCCAGCAAGTGAGAGTCCACTAATCTAGTGTACATTTGCTTGTAGTGTTGGTATGTCCAGGTTTAATGCAAATCAGTTTAGTTTGATTAATTAACATAAATATTTGTATGTTGTTAAAAATTGCCCCAGATTAAGATATGATCCTGTGATGAGATTTTAAATATATCCATGTATTGGACCAATTAACACAATTACCACTAAGTAATTCCATGCTAGACCACCTTTCAGAGTAATTAAAACTTCCCACTGTGGTGCCTTTCATGATGTGCAGTTGTTTCTCTGTCACCTTTTCTTGAGACTGCACATCAAAAGCATTATAATCTGAAAGTAGCATGCAGTACTACTGCCATATCTGTAGGCACCTGTCACACGCAGCCCAGTGTGGGCTGTTAGACTAACCGTTTATGTTTGAGTTACTGCCCCGGGTGTTATGGTTTAGAAATCTGTCCTGTGTGTTCTAGTGTTCAGCTGTCTGCCCTATATGTTTGTTGTGTTGGTTCCCCCTGGTGTCCCTTCTGTGTCGTGCAGGTGTTTTGTTATATGATGTCGTATTGGTTCCTTAGGTTGATTACTTCCCAGGTGTATTGTATTAGTCTCCTCTGTTTTTGTGTATTTAGCCCTTGTGTTTCATTCCCACCCCTGTCGTTCGTTAACCCTGTTGCGTTTCCTTTGCGCCTGTCTCTGGATCTATTTACCATATTATGGGAAGGAAGCGCGACAACACCTGAGGTAATGACCAAAGTATCTTTACTAGAACAACCTTTTGTGTTATGGGAGGTCAAATTTTGTATTACAGTGGATTTGTATATTAAATTTCATTTTATTAAAACTTCATTTTATTAGGCATTATATTAACAAATGAATATATCTATGTAAAGGCAAAAAAATAATCATTGTAAAATTAAAACCTGCATTGGAGCATGCTGGGAATTATTAAAATAAGTGGTGTGGCTAACAGTGAGCCACATGAACCACACATTTAGACCAAAACTAAAGTGATACTTTTCTCATGACATTGCTTGATATAGATCCTTTTGAGATTTACATTATGTTCATATTTAGATTTTGGAAACATCAGCTGCTTTTCTTATAAATGAATTACCTGAATATGTTTGAAACACATTTTTCCCCACACATAAGCATACTATTTAATAGAACAGTCAATATTATTTTATCTATTGTAAAACTAAGATTTTTTTTACTTCAACTTCACCGGTGCTTTGTTATATATTTATAAGTTAACACGGCTGTACATCAAACTGTTATGGATTGAGAGTGATATATACAAACTAAAAACTCTCCCTCTAAATAATCCCTGTAAATAATAGCAATAACATACAGCAATACATTGTAAAGAAATAAACAGTACCAATGCTGTAAATATACACCACTTTACTGGCAACTCTGCTATCTGTAATCAAATGTAAATTTAAAATGATACAGGAATGAGCTGTAATCTTAAATCAAATGACCAATGCTGTAAATATACTACACTTTACTGACGATTCTGAAATGTTGTGTGCCAACCATAAGAACAAAGCCCTTTCTGTTTGGTCTTAGCCTCCATGGACTGTGGTATGCTCTTGCTCACTTTTCGTCTTGTTAAATATAAGCCAAGTGAAGAGTTTTCTTCCAAATCTGGCTGATGGATGTTGCTATGTTACATGTCTTTCGAACAAACAGTTTTTGTGAAAAACAAAATTATATTAATTAATTACAGATTCATGTTTATAGAGGTGTAATGTTTACAGAAAGTAACATAAATACACAACACTTTATTGCCAACACAGCTGCCAGTAAATCTGGCAAAAAGGATATTTCCTTCAGATATTTAACCCAGAATTTGGGTCAAAAAGAGTAGCCCAATATTCTTAGTTGAAATAACCCATAAATTAGTTGGTCCCTTTTTAACCCAAGAGTTGGGTAAAAAATAACCCATTATGGGTTATTTTTGACCCAGGGGTTTTTAGTGTGTAAGGGATTAATCTGTTGTTCATTGTTATTAACATATATGGCCTAAGGCATCTTGTTTTTATTATACTCCTAATTAAACTATTTAAGAAAGAGCTATATACAGTAATAATGGAATAGAATAAATCAATCCTGCTTCAGTACATTTATAGGAAATATAATGTTAATAATGACCAGTAAGCTCAATGAAGGCAATGCTCAAATGAAGTTTGGAAACACATTTTTTAGAGTTTGTCAGGAGTTAGCAGACATGACATGGCTTTTTGTTCTCTGTCTATTGTCACCCATAATCGCTAAGACACTTTTCTTTACTGTCACCTAGGTTCTACATGTTTAACTCTGTCAGTTGCTACAAAAATGTCAATTAAGTCTTTATTCTTGAACCTTTAGAGACAACTTATCAGGTTGAAATGTCCCTTTTGGAAGAACACATCTTAAACCAGCAAGTTTGAAATTGAACTTGAACTACTGAAGGGAAATGTATAAACTAATTATTAGCTTTACAGGTTTTGGATTTACAATATTATGGAGAGATGGTGGTTTAGTTTAGTATCTAACCTAAAAGTTGGTAAACTGTATCCCAGTTCTGACAAGTCCCTGATGCCAATCCTTAAAGTTTTTGGGGAAAATGTGTTTCAACATTCTCTGGAGTTGCTACATGGGATCCAACCATAATTTTCTGTTGCTACTAGTAGCAAGGCTGGTGTCTAGGGAGTGAGATCCTGAGAAAATAGATTTAAAAAATAGTTCATATTGAATTTAATTCACAGTACAGCTTCACTTGTCTGGTATAGGCATTCTGAATGATAGATTATCCTTGGGTGACAGGAAATGTTTCTCAGAAATTAATAAAGCAGATGGCTGAAATTAATTGTTCATCCATACAGGATGTAGATCTGTGAAATTCTAAAACTCCCAGATGGTAGAGGCCAGAGAGACCCTTGCTGTTTGCAGATCAGAAAGCGGCATTCCTCAGCTGAAAAGGAAATCCATCACTGTCATCCCTAGCCTAAAAAATGTACATCAGCAGACTGAGAACATTGAAGAAGTTAGAATGTCAACTATGAACCAAAACTTCCTTAATTGAATATTATGGCATCAGACACCACTGTATGCATTGTCCATGTAAGCTTACTACTTGGGTGCACTGCAACACTCTACACTGTTTAAATGTTTAGAATAAACACCTCCCGATCCCTGGTACTACTACTGTACATGAAATAACCTGAGGAGTGGGAATGAGGTTCGAATGTCAGTAGCCTACTCACTCAGCATATTTTCTGGCTTTCAAACCTTTCACAACAAGGTTTCAAGAAGTCAGAAATGATTTACTAGCTCACAGATTGTGCTCACAGACAGATCGAGTCAGTTAATTTAATCATCCTGTCCTAGTATAGCTACTTAAAAATATATATTTCAAGGCCCACTGGCCAGGAAGCGATCTCCACAGCCCAGTAACTGCCTGCATAACCAAATACACCGGGCCGGTCTGTCAAAATAACTGAAACGGTTGCACTATACTCTGGGGCAGAGGGAGACAGAGACGCACAGAAATAACAAATGAAAAGTTTAATACTGAAAATGACTTGATGAAAAATTAACAGACTGCCAGGAGTCTTTAAAGCTGCATATAAACTGCATATTAAGTTACAATCAAAATGATTCAACCCACATTGAAAAATCTGTTTTTTTGTCAAAATGCACAGATGTTCGGCTGTTTGCAATGAACAAATCGAACAAAAGCTATTTAAATAACTCAACACAACAGATGTAGGGAATCCAGACATTAACGTGGAATACAGACATTAACGTGGAATTCAGACATTAACCCAGAATTCAGACATTAACGTGGGATTATAAAATATATATGTATATATATTTTCTATAATCCAAATATAGTCCTGTAATATTAACAGTCATTGCGATTCTCCTAATACAAAAGGTAGCAAATATGGAGGTTAATATGTGCACTATACAGTCGTATGCAAAGGTTTAGGCACCCCTGACAATTTCCATGATTTTCACTTAAAATTTTTACATCTGGGGCGCAGATGGCTCAGTGGGTAGGGAGTCAGACTTGTAGTCAGAAGGTTGCCAGTTCGATTCCCGACTGAGCCAAAATGTCGTTGTGTCCTTGGGCAAGACACTTTACCCTAATTGCTCCCAGGTCGTTGCTGTAAATAAGAAATTGTTCTTAGTCAACTTACCTGGTTAAATAAAATAAATAAAAATATATAATTGGGTGTTTGGATCCGTAATTTCATTTTGATCTAGCAAATAACTGAAGAACACAGTAATACTATTTCAGTGGTGAAATTAGGTTTATTGGATGAACAGAAAATGTGCAATAGGAATCAAAATGAAATTAGACAGGTGCAGAAATTTGCTGATCCAAACAGCCAATTATTTATAAATTAAAAAACATTGAAATTGTCTGGGGTGCTTAGACTTTTGCATACAACTGTATATAGGCTATAACTGTGTATATAAATAGGTTGTATATGCAGTTTGCTTCTCTACTGAACTTGGCCAGCATGCTTTCCATCATATGGTTCAAACGTTGTAATATGCTTGATGGCTGACAGCTTTAAACAACAGTATTTACTCCATTTAAAATTTCCCAATTAGACAATGCTTGTTTTTTTCCAAATGCATATGACTAGGTGTAGACTACTATTTAAAGGGGAACAATGACAAAGATCTATAATGTGTCTATGTTCCTTCACCTAAAGTAATTCTGATGGTCTTGCTAATCAAACAGCTCTCTCACTGTACCCCTTGCCCAGTAGATGGCAGGGGTGAACATGAACTGAGCATGGACTCCTGTCTAGTTTGCATTCATTTTCCTGTTTGTGTTTAGTTGCATTTTGTATAGTTTGTCCTTTTCGTTCAGTGCTATTGCGTGGTTGTTATGTTGCACTTTTATTTTGAAGTATTTCCCCTTAGGGGTCAGCCACGCCTCTTCCTGGTTAGAGCTGCTAGGTAAAGAAGTAGGGAATGGAGATAGCTGGAAATGAGTAGAAGGTTCTGATTGAGTATTGCAAACAGCCGTGCCTTGTTGGAGTGATCAGAGTGCCTATATAATAGCAGCCCTGCCCAGGAGACGTGGAACATTAACCGAATGTACACGGTGTGTAGTGTTGTTTCTATTTTCTCAGTTTCCCTTGACGTCACAAGGAATATTGGGGTTTCTGTGTTATGAGTACGAGAACCAGCTAGGAGGACGTAAGTTACTAAATATTTGTAACTATTAGTACTGTATGTTTAGGCGTCGTCTCATACCTAGACTGTAGCCAGCGTTCGTACCGCTGTAAGAATACGTGTTCAGTCTATAGGTTTGTGTATCAAGCGTTCGCCCGTATCTATGTATTCCGGATTTTTGAGCTGTGCTACCCACTATGCAGAGAATAAACACTGATTGACTACAATCTACTGCCTTTGTGTCCTCCTCTCATAACAACATCCACTGAAACCGTGACACTCACTCAGTGAGAGCAGGGTCAAACAAGCGGGACTGCTGCTGAATGTTATGGCTTTGTCCACACGATTGCGCACAATCTTTGTAAAATAATGTTTAAAAATATATACGTTGTAAATATTCAAATTTTCTTCGATTTACGAGGAAATCTTTGTCTACTCTTTTAGATTTTTTTTTGAGGCTTCCTTCTGGGATGACAGCCATGCAGACCAATTGAAGTAGGTGTGCTGCATATGGTCTGAGCACTGACAGGCTGACCCCCCGCTGCTTCAACCTCTGCAGCAATGCTGGAAGCACTCATTCCTCTATTTCCCAAAGACAACCTCTGGATATGACCTTGAGCATGTGCACTCAACTTCTTTGGTCGACCAGGGCGAAGCCTGTTCTGAATAGAACCTGTCCTGTTACATCGCTGTATGGTCTTGGCCACCGTGCCTCAGCTCAGTTTCAGGGTCTTGGCAATCTTCTCATAGCCTAGGCCATCTTTATGTAGAGCAACAATTCTTTTTTTAGATCCTCAGAGAGTTCAGGTGACATGTTGAACTTCACTTTTGTTATACACAAAAAGTACACTCACTACTTTACATTGTGGCAAAGTGTAATTTCTTTAGTGTTGTCACATGAAAAATTATAATTATATATTTACAAAAATGTGAGGGGTGTACTCACTTTTGTGAGATTTAGTAAGTATTCACAGCCTTTGCCATGACACTCAAAATTGAGCTCAGGTGCATTCTGTTTCACTGATCAGTCCACCTGTCGTACATTCAGTTGATTGGACATGTTTTGGAAAGGCACACACCTGTCTATATAAGGTCCCACAGTTAACAGCGCATGTCAGATTACAAACCATGAAGTCCAAGGAATTGTCTGTTTGTCAGGTCTGGGGAAGGGTAAAGAAAAGTATCTGCAGCATTGAAGGTCCCAATGAGCACAGTGGCCTCCATCATCTGTAAATGAAAAAAGTTTGGAACGACCAGGACTCTCCCTAGAGCTGGCCACCCGGCCAAACCGAGCAAGCTTAGTCAGAGAGGTGACCAAGATCCCAATGGTCACTCTGACAGAGCTCCAGTGTATCTCTGTGGAGAGAGGAGATACTTCCAGATGAACAATCATCTCTGCAGCACTCCACCAATCTGGCCTGTATGATAGTGGCCAGATGGAAGCCACTCCTCAGTAAAATGCACGAGAGCCCATCTGGTGTTTGCAAAAACACACCTGAAGGACTCCCAGACCATGAGGAACAGAATTATCGGGTCTGATGAAACAAAGATTGAACTATGTGGCCTGAATGAAAAGCGTCATGTCTGGAGGAATCCAGGCACCACTCATCACCTGGTCAATACCATCTCTATAGTGAAGCATGGTGGTGGCAGTATCATGCTGTGGGCATGTTTTTCAGTGGCAGGAACCGGGAGTCCCTTCAGGATTGAGGGAAAGATGAATGCACCAATGTATAGAGACATCCTTGCTGAAACCTGCTCCTCTGCGCTCTGGACCTCAGACTGGGCAACGACCCTAGGCACACAGCCAAGAAAATAAAGGAATGGCTACAGGACAACTCTGTGAATATCCTTGAGTGGCCCAGCCAGAGCCCAGATTTGAACCCGATTGAACATCTCTGGAGAGATCTGAAAATGGCTGTGCATCGATGCTCCACATCCATCCTGATGGAGCTTTAGAGGTCCTTCAAAGGAGAATGGGAGAAACTGCCCAAAGATAGGTTTGCCAAGCTTGTAGCATCATACTCTAAACGACTTGAGGCTGTCACTGCTGTCAAAGGTGCTTCAACAAAGTATTGAGCAGAGGCTGTTAATATTTATGTGCTTTTTTATTTTTAATACATTTGCTAAGATTGCAAACAGATTTCTTTCACATGGTCATTAAGGGGTATTGTTTGCAGAATTTAGAGGGAAAAAATGCATTTCATCCATTTCAGAATAAGGGTATAACAAAATGTGGACAAAGTGAAGTGCTGTGAATACTTTCTGGATGGACTATTTATCCAACATAGGAATTTAATGAATTCAGCAACCTCTGTCCACACAGAATGCTTTATTCATGCTATTGGGTAATGTAGCTCAGGAGTTGTATATTATCCAAAAAGTCATTTCCTGTCTGCTTACATATGCATGCAAACAAAGTCAAAGTCACAGTAAAGTCTTAATAGTCAGTCCAACTTTACCAGTTACTCCCATGGATCCTGATGATTGATGAGTCTTTGAAAAAGTCATTTGTGTTTTTGCTCTTAGAATTGCACAGCCAACTAAGCCCACACACAGGCATTCAGGAAAGCTCACAAACACACTGAAATGTAGCAATTTGGCTCTACTTGTGTGCTATTTTGTAGGTAGGCAGTGGTAATTTACAAAGATAGATTCTCTTAAAAATAAACACTGTTCAAGACCAAGTTCACTATAAAACAGATTGCTCCAACAAACAAGTTACACGAGCCAAAGTGAAAATAAAAACAGTTATTATTTTTAAGTAATAGTCTTGTGTATTACAGCTGTATTTTACAAATTATCCTGTAAAAACCTGTTGGTTTACAGATCACGAATTACCGATATGTTAACAATATGAATATCTATTCATGTACACTCAATTTCAAACAAGCTAGCCTTGCATCTTTTTTATTATAAGTATAACATTATGTATGAACTGTACAGTAGCCCGTTTATTTGCATTCAAAAACATGAAATCTGCTCAATGAAATGAGTGGAGAAAGCAATAATAAAGTACTGTAAAATTGTGTTTTAATCTGGATTGGGCTGTATCGCAGGGTGGGGATTGCGGTAGAGGCCTTTGCAGCTGGATGGCAGAGAGGAAGACAGGGGGCTGCGGTGGTTGGTTCGAGGGTAGATGGGTTGGATGTTTGGAGGTTGGTAATGTGGCTGTGATTTTGTGTGGAGAGGATTGTTCATATAAAAAAAAGACAATGTCAAAATCAATTACTATAGTCACCTAAAACTAAGTAGCATATAAAATGTACATAGTAATCACGAAGATAACATACAAATATATAATTTAAAAACAAGGCTCAACTTAAATACTGAACTAATGACAAAGGGTTTGCAACTGTAACTAATTGGTGAAGGGGTATAAAATTACTTCTCGAAAAGATCAAACAAAATTATTAGTTTTGCAAACAAAAATATGTAAATTGAAAGCAAACCATCAACCAAAAATGATTGCATTAAAAAATATAGCTAATAAAATGCTTTGAAATCTGAAAAAATATATATTTAAAATAAATGCAAACAGTTTTCAGTGATAATAGGATTGCAATGAAATGATTATTTGGCTGCAGTTTTTTTCCTTTGTTTACCTTGTTATGTACTACGGACTGGATATTTCATATAACATCACTAATCAGACCAGAGATTACTACTAGAAATCGTAACGTGGACACAGTGATGCCATAGACTTCGACGGAGACCACTGAAGTAAATTAGAAACACTTCCAGTGGTGGCTGGGCGTACTGCGCAGCCTCAAACTGAGCTAGATGACGTAGATGTGACGTGACAACCTGTCTGAAAGTTGTAAGTCTTCTGGTAGCCGTGCTAAGAGAAATCTGAATCATTCCGAATCTTGCCTCTTGTAGAGATGGAGAGCGTGAGTAAGAATTGTCCATGAGTGTAGGAGTAGGAGCAAATGTTTTGTTACAATGTGTTTCACGGACTCTATGTGCTTCTCTCTTGACTGTATGCCTCCATGTCCCATGATTGCCTGCCAGCTTCTCCCGGACTATACGGTAATTTCTCTACTGTGCGACAGAAAGTCACGTGGTTATGCCACAATTGTTGACCTATTTATCTAAAAACGGCTGCTACGGGCTATAACATAAGATTCAAGGTAATGGAGCCTTTTATACATTGTTGTGTTTCTTTAGAAATAAACAATGGACAAATCGAGTCTTCAGATGTATATTTATTCCCTGTCAAATGGAAGTCAAAATGAATGGGAGTCTATGGAATGCTAACGGAAATTGGTGCCTTGTTAGCCTCAGAATCTCCCCATAGGAGGTACGCTTTCCGGATGCTCGCTTACCCCCTTGGTTTATTCCGACTCTCAATTGTCATATAATGAACCCCCGTACCCACAATGCCAAGTACGTAACTATGGTATCACAAGTCGTACAATTAAAGTGCATACATAACATCTCCCCGTTTAAGATGAATGGTCCACAGTAACGACAATAACAGACTGCCACTAACCATAAAATGTAACTGATATTTCAGAACACTCACATGATATTAGATTAGGTTGAACAGCCTAAAAACCTGGGAAGGAGAGTAGACTACCTCTCACCCGGACAGTACACAGCCGATTATTCTGCTGCATGAAGGGTAAGCCTCTACATTACAGGTCCAGATCAATCGGTGTCCACCGCTCTCGAGAAGTGTAAGAGTGTTGAATGGTATTTCACTTTCATGTTCTATGGTTGCTGACATCCCCCGTGTAGGCTGTGAAGATGCCTGTACAACCGTGTCTGTTTCCAGTCAGACAGGGATCTGTTCCTTCCGTAGTACAAGGGTTCAATTTGGTGGGGTGAAGTCGAGAGGTGATTTTACAAATTGACAGTTAGGGGGGCTCAGCCCAAATAACAGAATCTCTAAAGTGCATGTAATTCATCAATTACTGTTCCATTCCCCAAAACAAAAACACCACAATGATGGCTGCACTCAAACTAGCAAACTAACAAAACTGACTATTTAACTGCAATGAAAAGGGGTCTAAATGGGTTTTAAAATGTGTCTATCAAGGTGACAACTAAAGACTGTGAAACAATGTATACTTTCATAAAAGGCACACAACCAGCGGAGACAAAATTTATAGCCTCTGGAAATTTGATTTCAAAGACTAAAAATTAATATACAGTCGTGGTCAAATGTTTTAAGAATTTCACAAATACTTATTTTCACAACGTCTGCTGCCTCAGTGTTGACGAAGGCAATTTGCATATTCTCCAGAATGTCATGAATGAATTGCAAAGTCCCTATTTGCCATGAAAATGAACTAAATCCCAAAATAAATTTCCAATGTACTTCAGCCCTGCCACAAAAGGACCAGCTTCCATCATGTCAGTGATTGTCTCATTTACACAGGTGAGTGTTGACGAGGACAAAGCTGGAGATCCCTCTGTCATGCTGATTACGTTAGAATAACAGACTGGAAGCTTTAAAACAAGCGTGTGCTTGAAATCATTGTTCTTCCTCTGTCAACCATGGTTACCTGCAAGGAAACATGTGCTGTCATCATTGCTTTGCATAAAAAGGGATTCACAGGCAAGGATATTGCTGCTAGTAAGATTGCACATAAATCAACCATTATATTGGATCATCAAGCACTTCAAGGAGAGAAGTTCAATTGTTGTGATGAAGGCATCAGGGCACCCAGGAAAGTCCAGCACGTGACAAGACCGTCTCCTAAATTCGAATCAGCTGAGGGATCCGGGCACCACCAGTGCAGAGCTTGCTCAGGAATGGCAGCAGGCAGGTGTGAAAGCATCTGGACGCACAGTGAGGCGAAGACTTGGAGAAAGTCCTGGTGTCAAGAAGGGCAGCAAAGAAGCCAATTCTTTACAGGAAAAATCAGGGAGCGACTGATTCTGCAAAAGGTAATTGTAATTGTAAATAAAAGCCTTTGACACTTATGGACTGCTTGTAATTATACTTCAGTATACCATAGTAACTACTGACAGAAAGATCTAACACTGAAGCAGCTAACTTTGTGAAGACCAATACTTGTGTTCATTCTCAAAACCTTTTACCATGACTGTATAATTGTCACGTCTTTCAAGTAGAGACAGGCGCAAGGTTGCAATAATCCAATATACGTTTATTGTGAACCCAAAATAACACTGCCTCGTGGGGCGAAACAAGTCTTCTTCATATATGTTCAAATACGTAGACCAGGAACACGTAGACGCTACAGGAAACATTGACCGACAAGAGACAAGGGGAGAACAACCTAGTTAAATACTGCGACACGCTAATTGCTAACACCATACATCTGTGACTACCAATGACCCAACTAATAATCTAAACCAACCTATGACAAGAACTAGACACAAGAGGGAGGCAGAACAACACATACAGAGGAATCACAGAGACAATACATGAAAACCCCAACTCATATGTGACAATAATATCAAAGTTGATTGTCTCATAAAGCATCTACACAAATTTGAATGAAAATAAAAGTTCAGAACAATTAGAAAATGTATTTGAAAAATCAGCTCATTTTGGGTAAACCCTTTTTCAAGACTTTGTAGGCATGGCAGATCAAGTTTTGATTGACATCTCCCTAGCTCTGCCCATGTTAAAGTGATGGTTCAGAGTAATTTAACCCTAGGGTCCTTTGCACCTTGACCTTGAGCCCAACAACCCCTCATAAGCTTTTTTCCCTGGTTATAACATTGGTCGAGTTAGCGCTAATGGAACCAAGGGTGTATCTCGTGTATCTTTTACAAGGGAAAAAAGCTTATGGGGGGTTGTTTCTTGAGGTCAAAGTGCAAAGGACCCTAGGGTTAAATTACTCTGAACCATCACATTAAACAAGCCGTTTTCAAAACCCATAGCTTTCTGGGCGTATTTATTGAACTGGTCTTGAGTAAAATTAGCAGATGTGAATTTGTTGCATGGTAAAAGTGACGTGACTCGTATATTTTTCTATGATTGGTTTGAGTAATTTATTGCATAAATTTGGTAATAAATATCTGAACATAACCACACCCAATTAAAACCCAATACCAGGAAAGCTAATAGAGACTTAAATGTCAATAGTTCATACTTGGATTTAAACTGATTCCTAATACTTTCAGATACTTACTATTATGTATACAAGATCCAAAATTACATAGTTAGAAGGCTATTGTGGATTCCAGTGGCTTTAAAACCAGAATGGACTATAAGAGAGTGGGGAAATCAAATACTGTATATAATCATAGTTTAATGAGGAGTATAACTTTGGGTGCACTGCAAACTATGTGGGCAATAAAGATGCTGTTTGTGAAACACCTACACTACTTGTCTTGACTACCTGCTGACTCTCTCACCTGGTGTTTGCTCTCTCCATCTGTGGGTTCTCCATCACGCTCTCTCTGTTGACTAGTAGCCAATTCCTCCCTCTGGTTACATTAACAATAACAAGCAGACAAACCATTTGACTTTACTAGAAAATAAACAATTTTAATGTAAAGAGGAATCATGACTGGGATTAAACCAACTGTAACCAATATCCCTAAATGGTTACACTTTATTTGGAGAGTCTGACATTCCATCTGTATGTGCTCTAGAGATAGTTTGTTGATGATATGACTATCAACAAACCATCTGTTGATAAGCAACTAATTGTGTATTTTAAGGGTAGGGGTAAGTTTAGAATATGTTTCAGGGTAATGGTTAAGGTTAGGTTTAACATAAGGGGAATGGTTAAGGTTAGGGTTAGGGTTAGTAGATAGTTTGTTAAAATGTTGTTGACAGTATGCAGATAATATGTAGAGCATCTAGAGATGGACTCTCAAAATAAAGTGTTACCCCCTAAATTTAGATTATGTTTGTAAAAGGGTTTAATATGTGGAAAACATGCAGCAACTATGGCTGTAAAGATAGCATTCCTATAATACACATAATATTGTCTCATTGCTGGAATAAAACAACCTTCTTTCAAAATCCCTAAATAATTGAATCCCTGTTCAGCAAATAGTTTAGCTGGTTACTTGGTCCTAAATCTGTCTAGAACAGGAGTATTCAATTTACCCTAAAACTAAAGGTGCCAGAGTCTGCTGGTTTTGTATTCTACTACCTTATCATTAATTGCACCCACTTGGTGTACGAGGTCTAAATAAGTCCCAGATTACAGGGCTGCAATGTAAAAGTGGAGTGGAACTGGCTTTGAGAGCCAGCGTTGAAATGGGCTGGACAAGGCGGTGGGTGACAGCAATGTAAGTGGGAAAACATGTTGGGGTGCACTACAATCAGTGTTGACAATACAGAACTGTTTTTAGAAACGAATCAATTTACTAATTGCAAGCTTCCTCTTGGCATTGTATTTATTGTCTTTATTATATGTTCACTATCACCTGGTTCCTGCTCTCCCTCACTCCTATGGCCTCTCCATCCTTATCACCCTCCTTTTCTCTTTCTCATTGTTCTGCCAAACATAAACATACGAACAACTGTACATAACTAGTATAACTCTACATGTCAATGCATTTACGAATGTAGACATATTCTTCGTGCGTTGCTTAATACATCCGAGATCAAATGACACATCCAAGATTACTTCATCTGGCTAATCATGATCTGGCTAATTTGGCTCTTCGAACACACCTGCCAGTTACGATTAGTATTGCTGGATTGAGTCATCTGAGATGATTGCGCGTTGGCATAAAAGGGGAGATGTATCGATAGTAGAAACACTGATCAGCAACACTGCTATTGGCTGCTCATCATGGCCAAAGAGCACGCCCAGTTTTCTCTGCAGCAGAGCAACGGTTAATGCTTGAAGGTTACGAGAAATTAGAAAATTTAAACGCAAGGGAACACCTCAAAGTCTGCAAAAAACAGGATAGTGGGCTGGCAAAATGTAGCAGACAAATTAAATGCTTAAGTGGTCACCATGCTATGGTTTTTTCACTTATTTTATAGTATTCTTTTATTTTAATAATTTTATTTTGATAATTACATAATATCATTTCATAAATAGCTATTTAATGTCAGAGCCACCACAGAGTAGCTACTAATGGTGACCTTGCATAACAATCTCTTATTGCAGGCAAAAGATGACACTGGCTTTTCTTTACAAATAATTATTAAAATAAAAATAAGAAGCTAAGCATAATGTCTTGTCTTTTATTATTCTTTTAATGTGTTTTTGGTTTGTTATTTCAAAACACAAATCAAAAATGGTGTTCCACAATTCTGTCCCATGCAACTCTGCCACTTGGTTGGTCCAAGTGCACTGGCTGCAGGTCATCATCAGGCTGTACCTCCACCACAGGGCTGCGTTGTAACGGGTCTGTGGGCCGGAGATTGGGTCAGGGAATGGCGTCATGAAATACTACCCCTGTCACCAAGCACGATCCCGCCCTAATCACCTGTATATTTGAAGAATTCACCTTTGTTAGGCTCAAATTGTTAGCCATGTAATACAGTCATCTTGATATTTTTATTTTTCCCCTCGAGAATGAGTTTGTGGTCCGCCAGGCAGTTTGCTCATCGTTTAACAGGAGGTCCACTGCCTGCCAAGAGGTCCACCGGCAGCGTTTTGTACCTTGACAAACTTTTTTTTATTTTATATATATTTTATCATATTTGCTTTTCAAAACAAATCTATATGTGTTTGTATTGTATTTAAATGTTGTAACCAATTTTCTAAATAAATTAAAATACTTTTAATAGAAATGGAAATCTAGAACATAAGACTAACCTAGCATATAGCCCATACGCAGCTGATGGACTAACTGGAACAACAGTATGAGTGCAAGGATTCCCAGAGGATCTCTGTGTAAAACTCTGCTCACCCACATAACGTGAAGTCGGGCGCAACTTGAAGTTGTCCAAATTGAAGAAACAATACATTGCAATATGGTTTCTAGCAATACAGTATCACTAATACATTGGCGCTACTTGCTTTGAGACCTTGCTGTTAACTCAATCTAAGCCTTGACCAAACCCTTACCCTAACCTTAACCACTCAAAAACCTGCAGACAGATACTATTGCCCCTAATGGGAAGCAGAACGTAACAGTACAAATTGGGCATTGTTTAAATGCTACAGCCTACTGAGTATTGTTGCTGACCATGTCCATCCCTTTATGACCACAGTGTATCCATCTTTTATTGGCTACGTCCAGCATGATAAGACACTATGTCACCAACCGGCAAACCAAAATAATCAACCGTAAATCTCAGAATTTCTCCCAAATTACGTTCTCAGGAAACTATTTTGAAAACCTGAATTACGTTATATGCCAACATATTTAGGGTTTTTTACGTTTGAACTGCACGTTTCGTTATTAGGCTGTATTTGTACTTCAATTACGTTGCTCGTGTACATTTCATTTAGCAGACTTATGCGAGAACATTCCACACATTCCATAGCGTTCAAAATTATATTGCAACATTCACAGTTAAGGTTAGGTAGGAGGATATTAACGGTTAAGGTTAGATATGAGGTTACTGAGGTTAAGGTTAGGGTTAACATTACAAAAACCGACAATCGCCTGTCTGCATGACGCAAGCAATGTAGAACAAAACACACACAATGTGTCCGTCTGGATTTGAACTCACAAACACTGGCATGCAAGTCGCGGAATTATACGCCCATCCACCATCCCCGACCACCACCCTAGCAAAAACTACGCTATTTACATGCTACGTCATGATCTTCTTATGTTCATATTTAATGTTATTCGAGTGTTCAATTTAGTTCCCTACAAACGTAATTGACCCTCTCATACGTTCATATTTCACATATTTCGGTTTTACAAAATAGTTCCCGCAGAACAT
The DNA here is from genome assembly GCA_016801145.1 of Umbra pygmaea. Classification (NCBI taxonomy): domain Eukaryota; kingdom Metazoa; phylum Chordata; class Actinopteri; order Esociformes; family Umbridae; genus Umbra; species Umbra pygmaea. The sequence goes on along the minus strand of JACXGM010006963.1, from coordinate 6,655 downwards.
ATTTCATATGGTTTAGGGCTGTTTAAAACACCCAGGAATATACATGTTTACATGCTTTGATAGAAATCAATACGTTCATTCGCCAAAGTGCCATTAAATTGAACAGAAATGATAGAAGAAACATTTAATAATGGAAGAGTTAATGTTTTCATCATCAGGACAATAATGGCTGCTGCAAATAATTTGAACATCGGTAGTTGGGTTACCAGAACAATTTAAAAGTTCCAGCAGGATAATGCGCTATGTCACAAAGCTTACATCATCTCAAACTGGTTTATTGAACATTACAGTTAGTTCACTGTACTCAAATGGCCTCAACATGCACCTGATCTCATTTGAAATGAGCACCTTTGGGATGTGGTGGAACGGGAGATTTGCATCATGAATGTGCAACTGACAAATCTGCAGCGACCAATTGATGCAATAATGTCGATATGGACCAAAATCTCATATAAAATCTCTCAATAATGTGTGTGGTGGGGTCCAGGCGCGGCCTTGCATATGTTTCACCCGTTTCAATTAAAACAGGCCCCACCATCCAAAGGGGGCCCCAACAGACTGGCAAAATCCCATTAATCTCATATAAAAGCCACAAGGTATGAAATCAACCTTGTTATTTGCGATCTTCTGGAGAAATACTACACTACCCACAATTCTAAGCAAAACACTGACGTCTCTGATTGGTCGAACTTGCAGTTACCATGGCGATGCTTACCGCCCCCACGAACGGCTTAAGTGATCTGAAGTATACTATCGGTAGTTTGTGTTTATACCTTCACCTTTTATTATATATATTTTATTGTAACAGGCATTCAGATGCTTAAGGCCGCTGCCGTTGGTGGGGTCATTAAAGATTTGTGAGAGATTCAAAAAGCACCAAACTGTGGTTGTATAATAGTTATAATTTCAAATATATCCCAGTTTTAGAAATCTCATAATTGCATTAACTCTGAGAATAGGTAGGGGACCATCAGTCCATAGAGCGTATCCAAGGTGCACCTAGAAGCTGAAGGAGGCCTGGAACAAGCAGTCATAGTGAGACACATATTTCTGGAAAAGTGGAAAGGTAAGAGCTTGAACTGTTTGGGCACAGACCTTGATAAAATAATGGAGCATTGCAAATGATCCTTACAGTAAATGAAAACTCCAGTATCATTAGGCTCTCTATCTTGATGACAAATGTTATAGTTGGGAATGGAGATCTCTAAATTTGTAGTGGATTTCATGAGACAAGTTTCTGAGATTGCTAATACAATCACATTTGGCTGTGACTGCTAGAACAGTATCACATTTAGTAAGAAGACTTCTATTGTGGTCAGTAAAGATCCCATGTCACTTATCATTAGACTAGGCGTGGTAACCCTAAGGCTGGGTACCGAACGTCGATACTTTCATGGCCCCAACCGAAATACTCCGATCCTATCCAGTATCGAAAATGATTTACCTTTCAGTGCCAAATTTCGTTTCCAAAATAAGAGTCTGTGAGCCAATAATCATGTAGCATACTTGCATGTAAGGACCTAAAGTCGCTGGCGATTTGCTGTCTAACGCAATTTAAAACACGTCACGTGAAGATACTCGCAGTAGTATACCGTTTATAATGTTACTCTTTGACCAGGCAACATCTTTGTTTGTCTGATGAAACGTTAAGGTTACACATTTTAGAAATACTTGACAGAAAAGTGTAATTTCACTACTTAAACCAAACACTTAGGTTTAATTATTACTGCCCATGTTACGCTCATTCCTTATTTCGATCGACAATCGAAACTCAATTATTTTCCCCATAACGTTGACTACTCTATGTAGGTTGCTGTAGTTAGCTCTGTCTATTTCACCCTTCACATTAGCCTCTGTTGCTTCCTGGCCAAATTTCCAAACTTCTATCTATATGAGGTTAAGATATCCTCATGGCAACCTATCATCTCTAGGTTTCAATTGGTTGATTCATTCACTCTTCAATCGTACTACCCACAGGCCTGCCTGCAAATGAGAATTTACAGTCAACCTGTCTGGTAAAATAATAATACAATCAAAAGTGCCTAAGACATCTGCCCTGGAAAGTGACAAACTGTAGGCTAGAGTTTATAAAAAAATAGAAATGCTGTCCACAGGGAAGCTAGAATGATTAGAGAGCAAGGTTGTCAGGAGAAAAAAAATAAGCTTGAGCTCAATTTTCCATTCAGTAAATTCATTTTGTATGACAAGCTTTTAAAGTAATGGAATACTTCATTTGATTGACACCTTGGTTTAAAATGATCTCAGCACTATCCTCCTGTGAAGAAAATTACATTGTGCGTTTTGTGAAAAAGAGATTGGGGAACACGTTGGATGGAGACTTTGACATTTGTTCATACTGAATCAGTCCAGATTTGTGCTTAGTGACAAACCTCTTCATTTACCTGAGATATGACCGTATAAGAAGGGCAATTGCATGAGACATGAACCTATGAGAAAGGCGATTACATGAGGTATGAACCTATGAGAAGGGCAATTACATGAGATATGAACATATGAAGTACTGTCAGTGATCATTACTTTAGTAATTACTTTAGTTTAAATAGTGTAAATGTTTTTCAGGTTGGGGGGTGGGTGAGTAACCAACTCTCACCCCAGTGTTCGCGAGTTTACATCCAGATTGACAATTTGTGTGTTTAATTTTCTCCATTCCAGTGTGTTTTCCAAGACAGGCGATCTGTCTGTTTTTGTAATGTTAACCCTAACTTTAACCCTAAACTTAACCTCAGTAAAGTCATGCCTAAATGTTAACCCTAACATTAACTGTAAAGGTACTTTATTTGTCACATACACATACATGTAGCGAAATTCATTCTCTGCATTTAACCCATCCCTCAAGGGAGCAGTGTCCTCCTGACCAAGTGTCGAGGTGTCCATGAGCAAGACACCTAACCCCAGCTGCTCCCGACATATAAATGTAGTCCATTTACCATTTATATTACCTCAGCTGAGTCAAGGAAGCGGCGCAGTACATTGATGTTTGTTACATGTGGATTCCCGCACTTAAGAGCATAGTTATTAGTAGTCTTATGTTGACGTGCAATCTCCATTACAAGTCCAATGAGCAAGTCTGGAAGAGCTATTGTTTATATGCCTGGTGATATCATACTGCAATCAACTTGAAGCATAAAAAACCGCAGAACTCCACTACCTGCCTGGTCTCCCTCCTAAACTACACACCCTGTGACAAACTGTGAACATTTGAGCATAATTTGAATCGCTATGGAATGTATGGAATGTTCCATGAATGCATGAATCCACCACAATGAAACTTGAAAGTACAATATAATAACGCTAGTGCCCTAGGACTATACTGTAGCCTAATAGTAAAATTTGCAGCTAAAATATAAGGAAATGGAAATATGCTGGCATATAAGGTAATTCATGTTCATTCAAATTAGTTCCCTGAGAACATAATTTCTGAGATTTTATGAGATGTACAGTAAATTTTGTTTAAAAAAATGCAAATTTTTTAATCCTATCAAATCCTTCTTCAATAAACCAACATTCAAATTCACTTCTTATGGCTAAACAGTCTATTTCAAAATGATTTGCCTTTTCCTAACATTTTGAATTCTTTGTTTGTCAAGAGTCTGGTGTTTGAAATATAGTGGAAAGTCCTTTTCACAATCCAATTATTTTATATCATGGGAAGAAGTTAATGAATAAAAAGGATAATTAATTAAGTAACAATAATCACTGTTGCAGTGAGTTTAATTGTGGTCTACCCCTGGCACTACATGTGGTGTACCACAGGAAAAGCAGATGTTTTGGGCAAATCATAATCAACTCTTATCCAAAATGTTTTACTGTACACTACACTACTCAGAATGAAATACTGATCCTGATTATTCTCAATCTTTCTCACTGTTGGACTGAGGGCATCATTGATTAAAATCCCTTTGAAATATTGTGTTTACAATGACTCAAGGTTTTTAATATCAAGGCTTGTATCGAATACAGTTTGAGGTCACACCAATTCTTATCTCATCTGTAGACAATAGCTGTGCAACCTAATTGCCATCGTGTTGTTTTTCTTGTTGTGTTTTGTATAGAAATCCATCAATACAGACGTTTTGCATACTGTACGATTCCACAGGGTGAGCTTTTGTTGCTTTAAATGTCAGAGAGCACTTCACTCCATATGGTGGTGATGTAAATTACATCACAGCGGGGGGGTTAAACTGAACACATTCTCTGCCTCACTCAACGAGTGGACATGTGTCTGGGTGTATGGGTTACTGATCCGACTACCTCAAACGGGTTTTCTTTCTGTGTCAGCTTTATCATTGTCTGGGAGCATTTAGGTATTTACGATCATTCACATACAATCATGTTTTTAATCGGCACTAGATAACCTCAAATGACAGATCATGTATATAAGGGAGAGATTAAAGGGCCACATTAGTTAAAGAGACAGAGAGTGATGAACAGGGTACGTCTGGGTTGTTGCACAGACCACAGTACTTATGTCATCATCCACCTGACTTTGACTCATTCCAAAGAGACCATGAAAGGATGTTGTTTTCACTATGAAGTGTATTTTATTTTGGTTAAATCTGTTGTTGCCAGGGTTACTGTTCTAATCAAGTTCCACTGTTTTTTATATTCATGGAGTTTGTTGAGATAGTCCTGCAGCTAATTTTTTTTGAGACAATTGACTTTGTTTATACATTATTTAGTATTTTATGAAATAAACACTTGCTTCGTTTTTTTGTATCTGGAATATAGTGAAACATAGAGGCGGAACTACACATTTAATTCTCACATGAACTATTTCCATCATTGATACAGCAGACACATCTAAGATGGATAAACAAGTATCGTATTTAATTAACTATGTGTAAAATACAAGATTACTTGGGTTAAATCTATTTTAGAAAAATTCAGTTACCAAACACCTTATTGATCATGTCTTTCATTATTCCATTAGTTATAGAAGTGTTTAATTGAAAAAGATAGCTTATATTAACATTTATACATTTTGGAACAATGCTTAAAATAAGTTCCATTATTGTGCCCAATTGGTCTTGTCAAATTCCCACTGACCCTGCCTCGGCTGCAGCTCCGCATCTCCCTGAGCAGATGCTGGATGGTGAAGGGCGCTCACATAGTTCATCCAACCATGTCACCGAGCCGGCAGATTATTTTTGCACTGCTCGACATATAAATACTTCCATTAGTGTCAGAAAGTATCCTCCTTATCTCTGCTCTGTGGCTGTTCACATGCAGTTATGATGACATATGCTGGCTTAAGTTTCAAATTTATCGGTCAATTCTGATTTTAGTCAATGACAGCAAACAGAAATTGCGTCAAGCTAATGGTAGCTAACTTAACATCAATGTATGCCTTCGCAGACTGAAAACATTTAGCATGGGCCTTCAGGTTCTTCTACAATTGATCAAGAGTATGTTGACATGCTGTACCACAACTTGGCAATTTCATGAAGCGGGCAGATTTCACTGCTATAAGATCTCTACATCAGAAGTCACAAAAAATAAAGACCCCAGTAACCTAAGCATAGTGTAGTTTCTATACATCCGTGTAGCACGCATTGGTGTTTCAGTGACTCAGATGTGTACAGAACCATGTATGTATTCTACCCCCAGGGCACAGAAATAAGAAGAACGGTTGCCAAATTAAAGGACCATGTTTTAAATATTTTGATTCTGTACTCTAGCACCTTCAGTTTGAAGGGATACACTGGCAATAAGGTTGAACTGCCGATTGCCAGCTAGAATTTGAGGGTAAATTAATACACATTGGATGAACCGTTTAAAAATGACAGCACCTTTTGTACATGGTCCCCCCATTTTTTGGCACCAAAAACATTGGACAGTTTAACATAATGTAGAAAAAAGTAATAATTGTTTATATTTGGAAACATATCCTTTGCATGCAATGACTGCTTGAAGTCTGCGATGCATCGACATCATCAGATGCTGGGTATTTTCCTTGGAGATCCTTTGCCAGGCCTGTACTGCAGCCATCTTCAGTTACTGCTTGTTTCTGGGACTTATTACCTTCAGTCTCCTCTAACGATAGCCTAGCTATCTCTATCTCTTTCACAAAATGACATTTTTGGTATGGCTTCCCAAGCATTTTACATTTATCAGGCAAAATAAAAGGTTTAATTACTGTATGTTTAAAAGAGAGATGTATGGCTTTTGCTCCAACCTCAGGCTATGCATGAGCTACGTTTGAACCAGAGGTGTCAAAAGTAAAAGTACTTTTCTGAGTTCACCCATTTTGGGAGTTCTTTAAATAAAACCCAAATGACCATGTAATGGGAGTTTGTTACTACTTATTCACCACAATAAATCTTTGTTTTTTACGCTTTGTTAATTTTAATAGATCACTGATTAGTTATGAACTGTCTTTACCGGTCATTTTGGTCTCAATTAGGAACTTCCCAAAACTTGTGAACTCAGCTGCACCCAAGGCCGTAACCAGGATTTAACAAATACCGAGGTCAAAAATACCCCCCCCCCCAAAAAAAATACCCCCCCTCAACTTTATAAGTGTGGCTGATAACATATTTATTTTCAAAAACAACGTGTGTGTGTGTGTTTTCCTGTATCAGGGTGTGAACTATTGAACTATAACCTATAGGTAGCTCTGGCTTCTTGTGCAACC
>JACXGM010006962.1:7433-31713 GCA_016801145.1 Umbra pygmaea | reverse complement strand
AGCAAGGCAACTGAAAAGAACGTACTGTAGCAATGAAACCACCATATAGACTAATTTAAATGAACTTTGTAAAATATATATTATTGAAAAATATATTAAATAAAAAAATATTTTAAAGAAGTACAAAAATACATTTCTGATTCTGATTATCTTTGGGCCTGCAGAGAAGGCCTTGCAGGCCCTGACGGCCCACCACTGGATACAATATATGTATATAACCAAAAGAAATGCATCAGCCACTCACAACTTTTTGACAACTATGGTTATCAATAGTCTTACAAAACATAAAACGTTGCATAAGACCACATTTAGGCTGATTGTGTCCAGCTACTTAATTTGGCTACATTCACACTGCAAGCTTCACATTGCTGTGCTGCAGTATTCAGTGTTTTAATAAATGTTGTAATTTTGCAGTTTAAAACTTTTTAATACTCGCACAAAATGCATACAAAATGTTCTTTGCATCTTCGACTGAGACAAAGTCAAGATAATTCTTTGACCTGTTAAATGTATGCCTCTTTGTTCTCTCGTCCATGCTATTAGCTTTTGGCTTGTAGGTAACGTAACGTGCACACGGTTACTTCCCGAGCGTAAACATCATCATGAGATGGCCTACCATCTAGATGACTAGAAAAAATAATGAATTGCTTTCTGGCAATGCATGCAGTAATGGAAAGTTACTTGGATAAGGAAATGTAATATAATTACTGTTTTGGAAATTGTAATCCCTTACACTACTTGTTACTGGGGAGAGTAATACTATTACAGTAAGTTTATTATTAGAGGTTACTGCCCAACACTGATTACTGACTACATTCTAAATCTAAGTAGAGTCAATTTATTTTTTGTATTTAATTTTTTTTAACCAGGGAGACAAATTTAGACCAGGTCTCATTCACAAATGTGCCCTGGCATACATACATACATATAAAAAATACATACAAATTTAAAGTCAGTTAAAAACAAACACTTTCCTCACTGTAATACAGTTGTATGCAAAAGTTTAGGCACCCCAGACAATTTCCATGATTTTCATTTATGAATAATTGGGTGTTTGGATCAGCAATTTCATTTTGATCTATCAAATAACTGAAGGACAGTAATATTTCGGTAGTGAAATTAGGTTTATTGGATAAACAGAAAATGTGCAATATCCATCAAAATATAATTAGACAGGTGCATAAATTTGGGCACCCCAACAGAAATATCACATCAATATTTAGTTGAGCATCCTTTAGCAGAAATAACAGCCTCTACATGCTTCCTATAGCCGGTAATGAGTGTCTGGATTCTGGATGAAGGTATTTAGGACCATTCCTCCTTGCAAAACATCTCCAGTTCAGTTAGGTTTGATGGTTGCTGAGCATGGATAGCCCGCTTCAAATCACCCCACAGATTTTCATTGATATTCAGGTCTGGGGACTGGGATGGCTGTTTTTGACCGTTCTCACCATACTTCGCCTTTGGCTCTCCAAAATTTTACTTGGTCTGCCACTTCTGGCCTTAACAAGAACTGTGCCTGTGGTCTTCCATTTCCTCACTATGTTCCTCACAGTGGACAGTGACAAAATAAAATCTATGTGATAGCTTTTTGTAGCCTTCCCCTAAACCATAATGTTGAACATTCTTTGTTTTCAGGTCATTTGACAGTTGTTTTGAGGCCCCCATGTGGCCACTCTTCAGAGAAGAGTCAAAGAGAACAATAACTTGCAATTGGCCACCTTAAATACCTTTTCTCATGATTGGATGCACCTGTCTATGAATTTTAAGGCTTAATGAACTCACCAAATCAATTGTGTACTACAATTAATCAGTGATACGTAGTTACAGGTATTCAAATCAACAAAATGACAAGGGTGTCCAAATTGATGCACCTGTCTAATTTCGTTTTGATGCATATTACACATTTTATGTTAGTCCAGTGAACCTCATTTCACTACAAAAATATTACTGTGTCCTTCAAATATTTGATAGATCAAAATGAAATTGCTGATCCAAACATCCAATTATTTATAAATGAAAATCTTTGAAATTATCAGGGGTGCCTAAACTTGTGCATATGCCTGTAAATCTTAGCCAGTGAACTTAATAGACCTATGGGCACTAAAGCATAAGAATGGACTTAAAAGGTTGCACAAATCAAAGATTTGTTGGTGAACTAGCTATGGTTTTCCAATATGAAATTAGCTCTGTTTGTAATGTAAATGTCCCGTTAGCCAGCCAGACGTAGGCAACCTCAAAATCTTGTTTCCCTTTGCTAATATATATAAATAAATAATGATTGCTAGTAAACATGAAATTGACTAACCACATGTGTAGGTTAATACAATGCGTTGAATTCCACCTCCCTCCAGGTGATAAAGGAAGCCATTAAGGAGAGCATCATGTACAGGAAGGAGAATCCCTCACGCTGCTCCGTGTCTCTCTCACTCAACGAGATCCAGAACAAAATGTTTCTGAAGCGGGAGACGCGAGAGAAAGCCCGGAAGTGATAACCGGAATGCTCTGAGAAGTACGGTCAAGCAGTTCAACAGATGGATGGCCAGATGTGCATACATTAGAGTCAATATTATTATATTGTTTTAAAAGTGAAGTAAAATTTTGCATTTGGGAAAAAGATTAGTTTCTTCCATCTAATGTGAATGAAGAGTTGGTTGTAAACCTGCCGTGATGAAACAACCTGACAGACTTCTTATGGTCCCTATCATTTAGTGATAGAAAGCCTTCAGCCATCTTATTATGAAATCCACGCTGCGGCTTGACAATCCATTTCATGTGTGACTCCTGTATATATCCTGTGGTTTTATGTAGAAGGATTTTCCTACACAATAGTTTGACATACATGCTCTAAACAAGACGTTAAGGTGTTCTTAAACCACTTGGTTGTGTTTCATGTCAACTACTAAAGCACCTTAAGTACAGCTTTTGGATACTTGAAACATCTCATTTACATTCATTCAAGATGACTGGCCCAGATTCAGACCCAGTGTTTTAAATAACAAAACAAAATGCGACACAATGGAAACGGCCTCTCAGTCTGTCTTTTTCTTTTTCCGCTTTCTTATCCCCTGAGTGTGTTATTTCAGGTTATTTAGATATGTTCCTTTTTTGCCTAGTCATTTCCTTCCACTGGAACCCCTACATATTGTCTACTTAAAAAGTTTATACAAAGGACTCAATAGATTGAACCTGATTCCAGACCCACCAACCTCCGTCATAGAAGGTCTGCAGTGTCAGAGCTGGGGTGGATGAAGTGGGGTGTAACATTGGCGAGGATGTGGCCCGATTAGTGAAAGCACTCTATTGTAGTTTCACTTCATGTCTGTTGTCGCCACACTGTGAAATTATACACACTACACCGACAGCACCTGAAGAAAGGAATCTGACACACTACACCTACACAACACATGCACGGGCCAAGGGACTTCCAGCTCCCGTAGACTTTTACACGGAAAGAGTGCCCTTCCTGGCAACTGTGGCGTGACTAGGCTCATGTTTCAACCTAGTTTTTAAACGTTCCATTACGAATGAAAATCTGTTGCCTGAGGGAGGTAACAATGTACAACACCACTTGCGTTTTGCGCTCACCAAGTGCATCCACTAAGCACTTCATATGATCATGCCAACCAACAAAAGTGCCAGGTTCACCAGAAACCCTGCCTTGTAGGTGTTTCTAAATTCCAACTAATCCTTCCATTACAAGTCAAAACCACTCTTATATACTCATATCAACAGGCTCCACATGACAAATAGATGTTGTACTTTCTGTCCATCAGGGAACAGACAATTTTCATAACTGAATGTTCCCTTTCATAATTTGGGTTTAATAAACACTGTTATGGTTAATGTTCCTTTGTTGCAAAATGGGGAGAAGAAAAGGGAAAGAGCTTGAAAGCTATAGTGGAATGACTAAGGCATAACATTAGGTGTGATCGCAAAAGGCAAATTTCAAACAAGAGATGTGTATTAAAATTCCATGTATTAAGCTGAAGGCAGTGCCATAAACATGGCAGCTAAGTCTAGAATTCGACCCTAGGCAGCACAAACCCTATAACAACTGTAGAAGAGTGGAGAACAGTTCTGCTCCCTAAGGCCCTGCAGGAACAAAAGCGCCATATTTTGAATGCCTTCCACTTATTACATTTTGAGACACCTGGTAAAGTGTACCCACATTCGATGAATACATTTCAACGACATTCTGGGTCGATGCCCTCGCAAATGGGTTGGATCTCTCAGTGGTCATGAGGGCCAAAGGTACCCCTGCCCCTGAGTTAGCAGGTCCCGTCAACAATATAATCTGCGTAATCTGTTAAATACTTTTTTGAACAAGGCTATATCTAAACACAAGAACTATTACCAGTTTGCGCAAGTCTGACACAACATATAAAGGGTTTGCATCAACTGGTGACAGTAGACAAACAACCACAAGCCAACAAGAACTTGCATTCCACATGACATGAGACATGGGCGGACTCGCACACCTGGATCTGTGGTAGCCATAATCACTTTGTGTTTGTCAACCACCTTATTAGCAAGACGTTAGCCAGGCAAAACTGATGGAAAAATACATGTAAAGAATTTAAGAAACATGATACGTTTCCAAATGTTAGAACACAAATCCAAGAGGGCACACCTTTCCTGAGAGGAGACGTAGGTTGTAGCAAAGTTACTTGACAAAAAAAGGATTTTACTGTTTGTCTCACTGTAATGAAAAGCAAAGTGCCAGAAAAGGAAAGGTCAGGCTGGTATTTGTCACCTGGAAAGTAGGGCATTACTGTTATAAGTGTTGGTGGATGTGGTAGGTGAGCAGAAACACTGACAGTGCAATTCAATCAGAAGGGATAGTTATGTTATGAAGAAGTGATGATTTTCTTAACTTTTTATTTCAATCCTTTTTTGATTTTCCATTTTTTGTTAGAAATAACTATTTAACATCCTTATTGTTTGGCTATGCCTTTATAGTAGGTATATAATTTTGTCTTATTGTTATTGTGAATTCAAACTCAGCTTAGTTCAAACATTTCACAATCAAGGCCAGTCATGATATTGATATTCTAAAGATACCCGTTTGGCATCCTTTTATTTTGTGATATTTTTTTTGTTCTAGGTGGATTTTATAACAATTAAATCCACCTAGGTTGTTATAGGTTGAGTACACGAGAAGTATAATATTAGTCATACTTTGTGTAAAGCTGTCTTGGACTGCAGTATTAGTACACTTTGCTGTATTTACAATTATGGGAAATGAAGTGTTAGAGGATTTAAAACTACGTACTCCTGTTTTTCTTGCCATGATAACATACAGTACATCATGTTTATGTACAAAGTACATTTAATTAAAGAAAAGTTAAAAGTTGTGCTCTTTGTGTGTGATGTGGAATCTACATGAAAAAAAATATATACTGTAGTAGGATATGACAACTATTTGTAGGAGGTAAACAAATTTTCAACACAAACCTTGTCAAAAATATGTTAAATATATACATTTGTTACTTTTTACAAATTTTTTTCCTTTACCATTTTGTGACGTCCAATTAATTATTTAGGCCTTGTTTGATTGCAATTGCTCCCAGAACCTCACCAAGACATTCTGCTCTTATCATATTGCTTGCTCAACCAGAGTTTTTTTTCCAGAACCTAGGCACCCAGAAGACAGTGAATTGTTCAGCTACTTTATTAACCACATTTTTTAGCTTACAGGCACCCAACACACTGCAAGGAGTTGCTAGAATGAAATGGGACAAGGCAGTACTGTCTTAACATTCTTCCCACCAAGTCGAGAAAATTTTAACATGTTGTGTACCGAGTTTTAAGAATTCCTGAATTTGTTTAGACAAAGCTGATATTAAATTATTTATGGTTGTTATGTTTGGTTGTTATCAATAACTAAAGGATGTGTCTCTTTTGCTCTGTTAGCCTTCCTTTAATTGTTTCCAGCCAAACTAACAGGTTTTTGTTTCTCAAACCAATGGACGCTATGTCCCTGACAACCAACACATACATTAATTCAATTTGTGAGTTTTGAAAATTCTTAGAAATCTGTGTTCTGAAAGACACCCACCATGAGTGCCCACCAAATCTTCCTAAAAAAAATACTGAAATAACCCACACCTAAATTGTTTATGGAGTGAAATCAAAAGTGATTTCAAATTAAAACATTTTTTTAAATATAGGTGAGATTAGCTTGCAAAATTTATTAACTTGATTACGAATACCTTTTAGCAAATAAATATTGACTTTTCTCGCCGAAGCGTGTAACATATTGTGTAACCTTATTTATTCAGGGAAATACAAGCTGAGACCAGAGTCTCTTTTACAGCTGAGCCCTGTGGTACATCAATATTATTGTTATTTTAAGAACACCAGCCTAAAACTAAAACAGTAAGGATACAATAAAATCTTATAAAATAGTTAACACTTGCATATTAAAAAACTAACTTTAAAACAAATATTCACAGTAATTTGTAAAAAGGTCATTTATAAAATGGGTTCAGCAAAATCTGCAATTTCATAGGCTAAAATTCCAAGCCTATTACAATTCCCTGATATCTGCACATAGAATTTTGCCTAATCACTCAAGCGCTGTAGGATATAATCAAAAAGTATCACTACGCCCCCCTGAGGAGCTGAACAAAATAAAAACATGGTGGACAATTAAAAACAATTTTAACATTCACTTACCAGAAAGAGATTGTCGCTGATGTAGACATGCTAACCAGCCACAGGTTTTAAGTAATCCCTAAAGCTATTCCTAGATCTTTTTGTTCATATTTTTAATATCAATAAATAGTTTGAACAGCTTTATTACGGTATAACAGGTCTCTGAACAAGGGATTATAGTAGCCTACCATTCTCACCAGTAAAATTAAGATTAAATACTTCTCTATGCAAACAGTTGTTTGAATTAGACTTACAAGTTGCTTGTTATTATTGTTTCATGTTATTGTTGACCGCTGTCATTGAAATTTGCGCAAATCATCCCCTGATTGGTTATGGAAACATTAATGACCAGGCACGTCACCAGACATTCAAAACACTCTGGGCTCAGACGACCTGGGGCTGGGGGGATTAAATGTGTTTAATAACATTAGCTATGTTTTATGTAAGCTATTACATTATTATGTTTCTGATGACGAACGCTATTAGGATCAAGTAGAAAAAACAACCTTTTTTATTTCTATATCAATTTAAATGCGACTGAAATGAATCCCACACTTGTGTGTCAAGTGAACAGGAAGATTTAGGGATAAACACCAACGTTCTGTACAAACCTTATAATGTACGTCGCAATTAGTTCATTTTCCCAAGGTAATGTACAGAACAATGGTGTAAGGTGCTTAAACCACATACTGTATGCAAACAACAAGATAAGCAAACATTTTACACTCACCTAAGGATTATTAGGAACACCCGTTCAATTTCTCCTTAATGCAATTATTTACTCAACCAATCACATTTGTGCGTGCTGGTGGTGGTGGTGTAATGGTTTGGGGGATGTTTTCTTGGCACACTTTAGGCCCCTTAGTGCCAATTGGGCATCGTTTAAATGCCACGGCCTACCTGATGTGCATCCCACAAATCTCCATCAAATGCAAGATGCTATCCTATCAATATGGGCCAACATTTCTAAAGAATGCTTTCAGCACCTTGTTGAATCAATTAGGCCTGGCAAACTCGATTCATTTTAAGGATTCGGGTTATTCTGAGTCACTCACTAAACTGATCCGGGTTGTGCGAGTCACTTGAGTCACTTGAGTCAGTATTGCTAAATCCCCAAGGAAACTCCTAGCCTCTTCTTTCTAACCACTAACGTAGTATAAAGTTCTGTGGATTCACACGGTGCAGATTGACTATTTCAGAGTGTAGTAACAAGCATTTTTTTTAAAGCCACACATGAAAAAACCACAACATTAAGTCACGCATAGGCAATGTCATGATAATAGACTAAAAAAAATTGTAAATTTGCAAATCAATTAAAGATTGACCAAGCATACAATAAATCACAAATAAATAAAAGCAACAAAAATGCTAAATGTACTAGAACAATGATACAACAACAGTAAAATATATTAAATACAAAAACAATCAAATGGAACAAACATGCAAAATGTGCAAAACATAAATGCTAAGAAACAACAAAATAACTATTTACATTATAGTAGTGCTTTTGTTGTGGATTTGCTTTACCCTGTCATGTCTTACTGTACTGTAGCCTAAGCAACATATAGGCTTTCAAGGTAGACATAGTAACAGGAACGGAGAAATGCCCGTAGAGAATAAATTCATTTTTTAAATATTTCTACCTAATTTGTTTTCGGACTGTCTGCTCGATCTAATTGCATTTTAATGTACAACATTTATACACCAAATAACGTTGTATGTTATTTCAGAAGTGAAAGAATGGCTTTTGTTGTGGATTTGCTTCACCCTGACTCGAGGAGAGACTTCACTTGCTTGTCTGCTTGCAGAACCACTTATGGCAACGTAGCCGGCTGACTCGCGCGATTTACTGACTCACGCAAGAACTCATGAGTGATCGACGACTCGTGAGTGATCGACGACTCGTGAGTGATCGACGACTCGTGAGTGATCGACGACTCGTGAGTCCTCGGGGACTCGTGAGTTGTCGGGTGAGTCCCACTCCCGTGTGTTGCGAGTTTGTAATAGCCGCTTTCCGACCAAGTAGCTACAGGAACGTAGTTATAGGAACAGTCCACTTCCAAACAGTTCTACTAACTACTCTCCCCCAAAACCGGTTTTGCTATTTGCATTCGCACTGGTCAAGTGGCCATAGGAACTGGCAGGAAAGAGAGTGACGCAGGCACCGCAACAGGCTTTTATAGCGTCGTCACTAGACTTTAGCATAGCGCCACATACAACAACATTTCACAGTTTAATGTTTGTAACACTGGGTATATGATTGGAGATAAGTGTGTAAATCATCTTATGTCTATGCTGAGGATCTGGTTGTTTTCCTGGTTCTTTTAGCGGCTTGCTGTTCGTTCAGATTACAAGCCTGAAAACGACATCCAATACAATAAAAAATGTTGTGTTGATAATATAGTCCTACGGAGTTTGAACCGCGGCGTTTAAAAACTAGGCTGGAGTCATAGAAATTGAGTAGCTACTTAACACAGAAACAAAAAAGACGAAGGCTCCAGCATAATATGTAAAGTCAAAGTCAAAGTTGTTTATTTATCATATGCATCGGATAACATACATCATCCTATGCAGAGAAATTTCTTTTGACATGGCACGGCGATGTATTATACGCAACAGACAAACGAAGTGACCGGCCAATTGGACCAATCAACGTAGACCTAGGAAAAGGGAAAAGGGAAAGACCCTGCTCTGGAGTAGGAGCTAAAAAGGTTATAGGAACGGTGGTGCGAGGAACTAAATAATCCCGCAATTTCTTCTATCTGAACACAAGAAAAAAAGGGTTATAGGAACGTTATGTTCTAGGAACTGCAAAAATCGCTGTGGTCGGAAAGCGGCTAATGTTTCCAGCTGTGAGTCTGCGAATCGGGAAGTGCCTATAACGTGTTTCGGACTGTCGCTCTACTCACTCAGTTGCTTAAATTGACTTGTGGAGTTGTTTGCCTACGAAATTGTATGTTATAATTCTTTTGGCAGCTAAGATAGTTAGGACTAGTAGATAATGTTGCAACAGGTTTGTGTGTGGCACTTTTATAATTTTAGATCGAATTGTATTAGGACTCAACTCATCTGGGTTAATCATACTAGTGACTCACGACTCATGAGTTATTTTAAAGACTCGGGTGAAAGATCTGAGTGACTCACGACTTAAACAGGTCTAGAATCAATGCCACGTAGAATTAAGGCAGTTCTGAAGGCGAAAGGGGGTCAAACACAGTATTAGTATGGTGTCCCTAATAATCCTTTAAGCGAGTGTATTCCCCTCACAGTGTTTCTCTCATAACTCATCAGATCCAAATAAAATATTGACAGCAGAGAAATGTACAAAGGATCAACTTTTTAGACATTACCATTTTAAAAAAAATTCATATTTTGCAAACAACCATCTACCTCAAGCTGCAGAATATAAGACACTTTTAAGCATGTTTTACTATCCAATAACCAGGAACAAATACAAATGTCATAGTTTTATTTTATTATACCCTGTTAATGACGGCACCTGCATACATGGAAGTCAGCCCGTATTTCTAACTTTTCGTTCCCAGACAAGATTGCACACTGATTTTTAAAGGTTGTATAGAAATGTCTCCAGAAAATCAATTCAAAGAAATGCGCTTGCAATGCAAAACTGCACAGATTTTATTTGAATGCGTTAACCAGTGCAGTACAACTACAGTACAGAATGCGTCGTCAGTACAGTACAGCTAGTAGGCTGATTGCTGTTGACTAAACATTAGAATTGCATAAACAAATGCATCACTAAAGCAGACTGGAAAACGAATGCCATTTAAATTAAATTATACTGTAGATAAGTGTTCAGACCTTGTTATAAACTCTCTAAATAATCTGTTTAATAGTAAATACTTGATTTGTGGCGTACTAACATGGCAACAGTACGAGGAGTGGTAGTGAGTACGTTAATGTTAGACAATAACCGCACACCTCGCGACCATTTTATTTAGCTAAAAATACTACATTTTTTTCCGATTGCTAAAACACAAAAAGTGAATGCTCAGACCAAAGCGTCGAAACCGTAACGTTTGCATGCATTTGGTACACTCAGGCAGCAAATGAATAAACACGATGTCGGCAAGGCACCCTAAACAATTCTGTAACACACGGTGCAAAACACTACACACATCGTGCATGTGTTACACACTTTGGCCAATGATGAAACACTCTGCAGTCAGCACGTCCATTCAATAGTTAAAACACACATGACATTAGCAACACTCCCGCACACATTGTAAAACACTTAACCCGTAACTGAACACCAATCAGTCACTATATAATTCAGGTATGAGCACCTGTCGTGAGACAATTGTGAATATGGAGGCTGAAGGAGAGAGGAAAACAGGGAAGAGACAGGGAGGGAAGAGGGAGAGGAGATAGAGGAAGAGACGCTGGTAAAAACCAGACATCGGGACTGAAACATCATCCGCCAAAGGGCCATCAAGAATGTCGCCAGGCAGTGCGGGGACAACCTCACCATGTGTGCAGCCCTTAGTGGTCAGGGGGTCCTCCATCATCATGCCACCCTGGGTCCCTACAACACTGCACACATACTGACATTTCTGCATGGACCAACCAGGGCAGCCCATGTTCGTTGTCATCTGGGATAATGTCAGTTTCTAGTGCCCCCTTATTTCCCGGTCCTCAACCTGATAGGGGAATTATTTTTGGCATGCACACGTGCCACTCCTGCGAGCAATGGAGGAGGCATGCGGAGACATCGAGGTGGGCTCGATCCATGGGTGGATACGCCATTCCCGGTGATATTTTCCCGTTGCCTGGCAAGGGAGAACATCGCCTGTGATGTGGACGAGGTGACGTGGCCGACCCCAATCGACGGAGTGATCCCTGACTTGTAATGGGAGTTGTTTTACTACCTGTACAATGATTCACTGAGGCTTGGTTACAGGAATAAAAACAGTTTAAAAACTACAAATGACAGAAGTGTCTTGAGTAAAGTTGACCAGTGTGTTGTGTCTGTTTGACTGTTTGTTGTTCATGTGCATGTGTGTTAACTATTGATCTGAAGAGGGCCTTTTGAAGTCAGAGTGTTAAGTTTTGATTGCAGAATGGGAGTTTTGATTGCAGAATGGCAGTTTTGACAGTTCAATCATAATCTTCAAGTGTTGTGTAAAGCATTCTTGTGTGTTGAGTTTTGACTCGATGAGCCAAATTATGCATTTTGTGTGTTAGCAATTGGAAAAAACTGTAATAAACCGTCTCTCTATGGCTCTGACCAGAGCTGTTGAAAAACAGAGTGACACTCCCATAGACCGCCATAGGAACTGAGGAATGCGGAAGTAACACGTGTCGTGGAGCAGACGATAGTTTATAACACTGATAGTTCCAGCACTGAAAAACGATATTAAAAAATATAAATAATTAAATATAAATGTTTTTATTATAAAACATGATGGAAGATGTCCAGCAGTGCCATCAGGTCAGAGCTGCAGAAAACAGTGGAACCCTGGAACACCCATCTACTGCCTGGAGAAGTTTGGTCAGAAGTGGTGTCATGGAAGACTTGGGGCAAAAATGCCATACCTCAGACATGGAAAAAAAGGCCAAGTGACCCGGAAACGAAGGAACTGGGGTGCAGAAAAATGGCAGCAGGCACTCTGGACTGATGAGTCAAAATTTGTGTGTGTATACATTTACGAACATTTTGGTATTATATCAAAGTCAAAGTCAAAGTTGTTTATTTGTCATGTGCATCAGATAACATCACATCATCCTATGCAGAGAAATTCTTTTGACAAGGCTCGACACATCTACACAGAGGGCTTAAAAAGGTTATATACAATATAAAGAAATTTTAAAACGATAATAATAATAATAACAAAACACAAAATACATTATGTACTGAGCAGTGGTCCGGAGAGTGTACGACAGCAGAAGTAATAAATATTATAAAATATGGCATGGAAAATTACATTTAAAGGTGCATTGAATTCTGCTACATCAGATGTAGAGTGGATAAAGTGACCAGAGAATGTCAGGGCTCAAGAAATGATTGTGATTTGTGATCAATGTTCCATGTTGAGCAGCCGAATGGCCTGCGGAAAGAAACAGTTTTTTAATCTGGTAGTCCGTGCCTTGATGCTCCGGTAAAGGTCTACCAGATGGCAGCAGTGAGAAAAGGTCATGGCCTGGATGGCTGTGGTCTCTTAGGATATTCTGTGTTTTCCTCAGGCATCGCTTGTGGTAGATGCCTTGCACGGAGGGGAGACAGCAGCCAATGATGCGCTCCGCTGACTTCACCACCCTCTGAAGGACCTTGCGATCAGCAGCGGAGCAGCTGCCGTACCATGCTGTAATGCACCCTGAAAGGATGCTTTCAATGGTGCACCTGTAGAAGTTTGTTAAAATCCTGGCAGACATGCCAAACGTCTTGAGTCTCCTCAGGAAGTATAGGCGCTTTTGGGCAGTTTTTGTTGCCAAGGTTGTCTGATGGGACCATGTGAGGTTGTCACTGATGAACACACTGAGGAACTTGAACTCTGGAACAGTGGCGTAGGCACGGGTGTGCCAGGGTGTGCTTGTGCCACACAAAGAGGCAGCTGGCACACCCAGAAATCAGATGCATAATGCACTTTTTGTTATAGTCTTGGTAAAAAAAAAATTCTAAACCTAATCTATTATGGTCCAATTATAATATTTGTTCATTTAAAATAAATTCTTATTTTTTCGTTAAAAAACAACATCTAGATCCATGTAGGCCTAGTGTATGTGCGAAAATAGCCTCCAACCTGACCCCAGCGAATGTCATGCGAGATTAGCAGTGCAGTAGACTGAAACGGCGTAATAGGTCAACATATTCCGCAGCTATTCTTGAGCGGATTGTGCCAGTGCAGTGCGATACATCGAAATTGTGCGCTTACAGGTACAGACCTTATGCATAGTGTTGCGTTTGTTTGTGAAATGTATTTTAATGTATGGTCTGTTTGATACAGACCTACATCCGTGTATTCCCTTTCATTGTAGAAACGATAGATTGAGTATATTTACTATTTACACCTACAGACAACAACCAAGTATTGTAACATTGATCAATTTACACACCCTGTACATTTTTTTATTCGCTCCCATGACCGTTTAACACTGCCAGGGTTGCAAATGAAAGAACACAACAAATAAAATTGTTATACACGATCAGCATGAAGCAACATTGGTTTAATGGAATACACAATTGTAATTATAGTCACTGGTATCGGTGAGACTGAGGCATTAATAAATACACAGGTGGCATTTTTTCCCCAGCTTTCCTACCTGCTTTATGCCTGGATTATATTTGTTTATGCTCTTCAACTTTCTCTAAAATTATCATTCACTACAGTTCAGCGAAATATGTGGCTCTCATAGACTTGTCCATGTCTGCGATTGGTCCTATGGTGCACACACCGCCACTTTTATGTGAACGCGCTTGTCAGTAGATTGGGAAATCTTAGGTTGATTTAATGAATTGATAACCACCGTCGTGACATCTCGTAATTAGATCGCAATTATTAGGTTTAGTGAAGCTATGAAAGGGCATGTGGAACATAGCTTCGTAGTATAGGCCTCTGTTTTGTAGAGAAATATCGATGTGGCACACCAAGTTTTTTAGATGCACACCCAAATATTTTTTTCTGGCTACGCTACTGCTCTGGAACTCTCTCGACTTCAGCTCCATCGATGTGTATGGGGGCAAGACCCTCCCTCTGCCGTTTCCTAAAGTCCACTATCATCTCCTTAGTCTTGCTGACGTTGAGAGAGGTTGTTGCTCTGGCACCAGGTAGCCAAGGCATTTACCTCCTCTCTGTAAGGGGTTTCATCGTTGTCGGAGATGAGACCTAGGATGGTTGTGTCGTCAGCAAACTTTGATGATGTTAGAACTGTGTGTGGCCACACAATCATATGTGAACAGGGCGTACAAGAGGGGACAAAGTATGCAGCCCTGTGGGGCTCCGGTGCTCAGGGTCAGTGCGGAGGAGGTGAGGTTGCCTATTCTCACCATCTGGGGTCTGCTCGTTAGGAAGTCCAGGATCCAGTTTCACAGGGAGGTGTTAAAACCCAGGGTCCTGAGCTTGGGAATGAGCTTAGCAGGAACAATAGTGTTAAATGCTGAGCTGTAGTCCACAAATAGCATCCTCATGTATGTGTTCCGTTGTTCCAGATGGGAGAGGGCAGTGTGTGCCGTTAGTGCGATGGCATCGTCTGTGGATCTGTTGGGGCGGTATGCAAATTGTAGGGGGTCCAGGGTGTCCGGGAGGGTGGCGCAGATGTGGGTTCTGACCAGCCGCTCTAAGCACTTCATGATGATGGAGGTCAGTGCTACTGGGCGGTAGTCATTTAGGCCGGTGATGGTAGGTTTTTTTGGAACCGGGACAATGGTGGCCTGCTTGAAGCAGGAGGGAACTACAGACTGGGTTAGGGAGAGGTTGAATATGGTGGTGAATACCTCCGCTAGCTGGTCAGCGCATCCTCTTAGGACACGGCCTGGAATGCCATCTGGCCCTGGAGACTTCCGCGGGTTTACTCTTTTAAACGCTCTCCTTACATCAGCCGTGTCCAGGGACAGAGTGCAGTCGTCTGGGTTCTCAGCTAGCTTCTCAGGAGTGATGTTGGCCACCTCAAACCGTGCAAAGAAGGTGTTGAGCTCGTCGGGGAGCGAGGCCGGGGGGTTGGCATCACAGCTATTTCTCCCTTTGTACTCCGTTATCTGCCACAGTCCACACCACATGCGCCTTGGGTCTGAGCTGTTGTAGTTGGACTGCAATTTGTTCCTATAGCCTCTTTTAGCATCTCTGATGACCTTCCGTAGGTCATATCTGGCCCTCCTCAGAGCCTCCAGGTCCCCAGAGTTATAGGCAGAGGACCGTGCTGCAAGCTTGGCACGGACATTACCGTTAACCCAGGGCTTTTGGGTGGGGAAGGTCTTAACATTGACCCGTGGAACGACATCATCTATACACTTGGTGATGAATGCTGTGACAGAGTCAGTGTATTCATCAATGTTGTCGCCAGCTGCAATACGGAACATTTCCCAGTCTGTGGTTTCGAAGCAGTCTTGGAGAGTAGTGATGGCTTGGTCACTCCATTTTTGGACTGCTCGAAAAACAATTTTTTCCTGTTTCAGACGTTGCCTGTAGGTTGGGAGAAGAAGAATGGAGATGTGATCTGTCTTTCCAAAGGCAGGGCGGGGGATGGGTTTAAAGCTGTTACGGATCGTTGAATAACAATGGTCAAGAGTCTGGTCACCTCGAGTGTGAAAAGAAATGTGCTGATGGAATTTGGGCAGCATTTTTTTCATGTTTGTCCTGTTAAAGTCTCCAACAACAATAATCCATATATTTCCTCAAGCGTGCACGCTTTATCCGCCTGCGGGGGTATGTAGACTGCTGTGATTATAGTGGACGAAATCTCCCGGGGGAGATAGAAGGGGCGTATGTTTACAGTTAGTAGCTCCAGGTATGGTGAGCAGTGTGTTGAAATAACTGCAGCATCCGAACCCCAACGGGAGTTAATCATAATGCAAACCCCTCCGCCTCTTTGTTTACCTGACTCTGAGGTTCTGTCCTGCCAGTAGATGGAAAAACCAGCTGGCGTAACAGCCGTGTCCGAGATGGTGGGATCCAGCCAGGTCTCAGTGAGCGCTAGCACGCAGCAGTTAGCAATGTCCCGCTGGAAGTTAATCCGAGCGTGAAGTTCGTCCATTTTATTGTCCAGTGATTGAACATTTGCAAGTAAAATGCTCGGTAACGGTGGATTGTAGTATCTCGTCCGAGATCTGCACAGAATTCTGGCATGTTTGCCGCGCTTCTTTCTCCTTCACCGCCTGCGTATGAGTAAACAAGTCGACGGTAGGAAAGTGGAGTCGCAGCAATCGCTCCGGTAAGTGGAAAAATAACCTGTGTCCAGTGAATTGCGTATGTCCAAAAGTGCTAGTCGATCATACTGTATGAGCGACAGTGCAGAATGTACAGAAATATGTATGTGTATATACATATATGCATGTATTTGTTTGTTTTCGTATAAATAATAATCAATGTACATTATGTGTCAATATATATTGATAATTGCTGCAAATATAGCTGCTGCTGTCTGTCCCGCCTAAAACCATTCAAACTGGTTGACACAGCGCAGCTGTGCTTGGAAATATGAGAGCTGCATAAACCACATGACCGCGTGGCGGCGAGATCACAGAGTGCCGCAACTCTCTCTCTCTCTATGGCTCTGGCTCTGACTATGCCCAAAGAATGGCTCTGCAGACCTCAACAGTCCCGCCCACAGCCGACTCCGGAAGTAAGAATACAATACATTTTCTCCATTGACAATTCGAGTATATGCCATAAAATCGTTGATCTGTCGATGGTAGACTTAAAACCAGCTACGACATGACTAAGCGATTGTATATGCTCATTAGACGCCAAACGTTCATGGGGCACTAACCTTGTTTTGAGATAAATGTATTTTATTTGTGATGTCTTGGATAAGTACTTCATTACCCACAATCCTAAACCAGCAGTGATGCCTCTGATTGGTAGAACTCCGCAATGTCATGGCGACAAACTCGCGGTTACCATGGAAATGTTTACTTAGCCCGCGAAAAAGCTTTGCGTTTCCAACTCTGGCAGGCTGCCCGAGTCGTACGCCTGTGTCGTAGCAAAAAATATGGATAGTTAGAGAACTGTAAATACGTTTACTGAGCTGTAGATTACATCATATTTCAAGAATGACATTGTGTAAATGAAGTTAGCTAAAGTTAGGTAATTTAAAGTAATGTAAAGGCGGAAAGATAACACTTGCAATGTTTTATGGGATGAGTAGTTCCATTGTTCGGAATAAAAATATGTACACAGTCTTGAACCTTTGACTTTTTTGGATTTGCGGTTCATTTTTTCACTCGAAATTATATTTTGTATGCTTATGAATCACGTCGTAGCTGGTTAGCCTAAGGCATAGTGTAAAACTCTTTATATACAGATTTTTCCAAAAGTCAACGGGAGAAATGAATTGGAAATTTACTTCCGGAACCCAAGCTCTCTCGGACGAGGGGCAGGACTGTTGAGCTCTATGGCCTTGTAGCCCAGCTGCACCAATCACATCGGTGTATCTGATATAGGCGTGCCAGAGGCGTGTTAAACAGATGGCGACAGCGCTGCGACCTCGAAGTCATTAGTAAACATTGTAAGATCGCTATGGATTAACACCAGTTGTTTAAAACAGCTTTGGCCACTACAATGAATGAGTTAGACTTGGCTTTTTGTCTAAAAGAGGAACAGAAGACGACACTCTAATGGTTCCTTTTTTTTTTAAATACGTTTTTGCTGTTTTGCTGACCTGATACGGCAAGAGTTTTATCTACCAGTTAGCTCCGCCATAGGGGCTAAGCGAAAAACCACTGGTGATAGATTGTAGTTTTATCCAATTGCGTACAGTGAGATTTTCAAATGCATACTTGGTGCCGCCTCTCCAGTTGGGTCATTTTCATTAGTGATGGGACAGCCGACTCTTTTACGCGAGTCAGTTCAACCGGACGGTTGTTAGTTGGTGTACCGAGTTAATAGATTCTGTCATCGGTTTGTGTGCCCGCGGGGAGAGGGGACACCCGTTTAATTACATTAGACTCATGCAGTACCCTTGGTTTTCGGTCTCGTTCAGTAGCATCTCCTTGTGACAGCCTCTACCATGCAGCCTGCAACATTAACATAACTACCAAGATAACATGACGTGTATTTGTATGTAATGTAGTCTACTTCCCCATCGATAATGTGGGTGGCTTGGTTCTCTGCAATTTTGAGTTACTAACCAAGTTTTTCATTCTAGTGCATAGTTGATTGTGTTCATGGCAATTCCGCTTGATTACATTTGATTTGAGCGGTTGCACGGTTACTTTCGGTCTCGTTCAGTAGCCTGGTTCGCGGTCTCGGCAATTCCGCTTGATTACATTAGACTCGAGCGGTTGCACGGTTACTTTCGGTCTCGTTCATTAGCCTGGTTCGCGGTCTCGGCAATTCCGCTTGATTACATTATGCCTCGTCTCCATTGTGAGGCCACCTAGGCTATACTAGGTGGTTCTAGGTAGGCTTCAAACCAGGCGTGGGGGGTTGGTCTGTCTCCACTGCCTTCAGTGGAAAGTGGGCTCTGATGTCTTTTGCGGGAAAAACATTCCTATGATGTTTTTTATGATTTAAGACGGCGTCAGAAGATGACGCGCATCCAGAGCAACCTGTGACTGCCGACCGCGAAGCACTGTAGTAAAACAATCACATAGAGCCAGAAGGGTGCATTTACAAAATGCAAGACGTAGTTGATTTCGAGTCGCTTACATTTTCTTTTTTGGTTTGTGTTTACTTTTTAAAAGTCTCGTGAAGTCCAGGCAAAAAGTATTAAATAGTAATCGCAGAGAAAGAATGATCCTGCAATGCCGGCTGCACAGGCAACGCATGCAAAGACGTTCCGCTAATTATTACTTTCCGTAATAACTACCTACACAGTTTGTACTTTAAATATGGCGCCAGTTGAAACCACACACCAAAACACTAGTGTGATATCACGTCTACGTTTTCACCTAGACCAATCAGCGATTTTACCGAACTGGAACCAGGGATAAGACAGCCCAACGGTGCTGCCGGCACAAGCTTCCAAACAAGGCTGCCAGCCTGCTAAAAAATTGCGAAAAGTTTGAGTTCCAGAATTCAGAAGGGTAATGGAGACACATCTATAACCAGGCGGAACTGTGAATTTCACGGTTCTACATGGTAATGGAGATGAGGCATTAGACTCGACCGGTTACACGGTTTCCTTCGGTCTCATTCAGTAGCCTGGTTCGCGGTCTCGGCAATTACGCTTGATTACATAAGACTCGACCGGTTACACGGTTTCCTTCGGTCTCATTCAGTAGCCTGGTTCGCGGTCTCAGCGATTCCGCTTGATTACATTAGACTTGAACGGTTGCACGGTTACTTTCGGTCTCGTTCAGTAGCCTGGTTCGCGGTCTCGGTAATTACGCTTGATTACATTAGACTCGAGCGGTTACACTGTTACTTTCGTTCTCGTTCAGTACCCTGGTGCGCAGTCTTCTCGTGACAGCATACCTTCTTAAAATTACTGATCACACTTTGCTAAATACTTGCATCAACTAAACACATTAAGGTAGCCGATAACGTACACAGTTTATAAATACTTGGTGATGTTATGTTCATAATCTTTAAGCTCATGATGGAAATATTTCCTCGCCTAGCCTAATGGGAGTTGTGAATTGGTGAACCGTAGCCTACCTAACGTGCCGTTAATTCTCATTCGGCAAAAAACAGGAGTGAGTCGGTTCTTTCACGTCTGGCACTCAATTCTCCCGGTTCAGTGACACGAGTCGGGCTAATTAACCGACTCTTTGGTCAGTTCGTCAACACTAATTTTCATTACTCGAACCCAGACCCCAGTGATGGGCAGTAGCTACGCTACAAGTAGTGTCGTTACTAGTTTAATTACATTTCTCAGTAGCGTGGTCGTAGCATTACTGTTTTCTAAATCAAATAGCATTGGATCAAACATCCAATTATTTGATAAAAAGGAGCGCAACTGTACATTTACTACTCACTCTTAAAGTTTCGCAAGACAAGACAGTTTAGAGATAGGTCAATACATATCAAGGCCACCAGTGTCTCCATATTTGTGTAGAGGTAACACATAAGCAATTTTCCAAATCTTTAGAATTACTCCAAAGGTCAATGTAAGGTTAGAAATATGCGCAAGTGCACCAGAGATAATTGTTGCAGCTCTAATAACCAGCAGCCCTGGGTCTAGACCATCAGCCCCAGTGGATTTCTTTGTGTCTATAGCTAGTATATTGGACTCCCATGGGCAACACCTACCATTTTATTTTGGCTAGAAAATGGGGAAAGCTGCAATCAAAGTTGAACCTGTTTTAATTTAGTTTGTCACATTCGGATGTAATACCATGTACAGTGAAAAACTTGCACGGCTCCAAGCAATGTAGTAAGTAAAAAAAGATGCAAAACACAATGTAGAAAAAAAACATTACAGTAAATAAAAATGAGAAATGGAGTATAGTATATACAAGGCTGTACATGGAAACATTACAGTACAGTATTTGATTAGTGTGTTGGTCAAAGAGCAATTTAATTCTTCCAAAGTGTTTATGTAGGAAAATGCGGGGATGGTGTTTGTATACTGACGGGGCAATTAATTTAGTTTTTTTAACAGCCTGTAGAGCTTGGGGTAAATACTGTTACCCAGCCTGGCTGGTTTGACAGGCTGCTTATGTACTGGCAGCATCTGGTGTCTAAGGCCATGGATGGGGTGACTGGCACCATTAATGAGCTTCCTTATCTTGGTATTGTAGGCATCTTTAAGGGAGGCATTGAGGCTCTGGTGCACCCTGTTAGTATGCTCACTATGGAGACAGTGTCCTGCAGTGTTCCCTCAAATATCTCCACCTTTACTTTGTCAAACAAAGAACATTAATAACAATGGCCATGGGCCTTGCAAAGGCGCTTTTCATTCTTACTGCTGATTCCATTGTTAAGGTTAGATTAATTATCAACATTAGAATTTACTGTCCTTGCAGACACTGTAGATTCAGGTTTTTATCACACATGTGCTTTTTCATTAGACTGAAATACAGATTTTAGGCTTGTGAAAGGAAATACCATAGCAAGGCCTTTGGGCTACAGTAGCTGGCCTACATCTGGCTGTATCTCTTTCTTTGGTCTGCTACTTGAGGAGTCCCAAGTATAAAAAAACAAACACAGTTAAATACACCTATACACAATAATACACTTTACATAAAATTAAGTACAACCATTTCTCAGCAGAATATTTTTCCAACTACAGTGAAATAATCGTAGCCACCCATAGTGTCTGGATGGTTAGAGCAGTTTTTTTCTATCCTTTCTTGGGGAACACCAGCCGTTCAATGTATTTGATCTATTTCTGAGCTAGCACACCTGATTCAACTCATCTGCTAATTATCAAGCCATTGATTAATGAATACGGTGAGCCAGTTCAGCGACTACAGCTAAACTGTGGAACGTCTGGTGTGTCCTGAGGAGAGGGTTGAACACTGGGTTAGAGACCTGTTGCAGCACATCTAACATTAAATCATTACATAATTCAATTAAATCATGCAAAAGTAATATTTCCATCATGAGCATGTTCTTATTATGTATCTAAAATACTTTGCTGCGGTCTATTTCTGAGGGTGCCTCTGGCATGGAAACCACTTGCCAAACTCACATTGACATTTGATGTGCTTTGGTTTACAGTAACCTAGCAACACAGCACAGTGATTCCACACAGACACCCTCAGTGCCTTGAAGGCTATACTGAACAGCTTTATTCCTGGGTAATTTAATGTTTTTTGAGGTGAGAAATATGTCAATTTGTGCATGTTATTACTATATTATTGCATGAAACCACAACTGAGAGCTATGGTATGTGCCTGCATGTTTTCCTCTTGATGTGTTGAGTCATATTTACTCAGAGACAGACAAACAGATGGGCTGTGTTGTTTCATGGGGACAGGAAGGGGCCCCTGGAAGAAGACGTCTACATCAGTGCTTAATTTGAGCCAGATCCTGCCGGAAAAGAATCCGCCAACTCTCAGAATTCATGCAATTTGTTCTGGGACATATTTTGGCCAGATCCACTAGTTCTCATGCATGATTTGTCTATTTCCATCATTGTTTGCTGTTGACACTAAACATTTTAATAAAAGCAATGAGTGCAATTAAGTTACTTATTGTTCCTCACTAATTCATTTGCCTACTGACATAAACTGTGAAGTACAGTAAAAGTGTGTAATTTCCATGTCTGTATATTTCCAAAGGGAGCATCTGCATATGAAAAACAAAAGCATTTTGTGTCTAATGAACCAATAAAAGTTAGGAAATTAAAAGAATAGGGTTAAAAAAAGCATTTGATTACAGAGACAAGTTTTAGGAAAATATGTTAACTGTTGTGTGTAAAATTTTTTATTTTTTCTGGTCCATTGGTGCATGTCTTTTGTACATAAGTCAAAGACATTTTTTTTAACTTAAATGCAGAATGTGAACAGTGAATGTACAGTATGCAATATATATATAGGCCTCCTCCCAGCTGGACGTGCCTGAAACACCTCCCTAGGGAGACGCAAAGGGGGCATCCTTACCAGATGCCCGAACCACCTCAACTGGCTCCTTTTGACGCAAAGGAGCAGCGGCTCTACTCTTGAGATCCTCACGGATGACTGAGCTTCTCACCCTATCTCTAAGGGAGACGCCCACCACCCTCCTGAGGAAACCCATTTCGGCCGCTTGTACCCTGGATCTCATTCTTTCGGTCATGACCCAGCCTTTATGACCATAGGTGAGGGTAGGAACAAAAACTGCCCTGTAGATTGAGAGCTTTGCCTTCTGGCTCAGCTTTCTTTTTGTCACAACGGTGCGATATAATGATATAATACCGCCCCCGCTGCGCCAATTCTCCGACCAATCTCCCGCTCCATTGTTCCCTCACTCGCGAACAAGACCCCAAGGTATTTGAACTCCTTCACTTGGGGTAAGGACTCATTCCCTACCTGGAGTAGGCACTCCATCGGTTTCCTGCTGAGAACCATGGCCTCATATTAAGAGGTGCTGATCCTCATCCCAGCCGCTTCACACTCGGCTGCGAACCGATCCAGTGAGTGCTGAAGGTCACAAGCCGATGATGCCATTAGGACCACATCATCTGCAAAAAGCAGCGATGAGATCCTCAGCCCACCGAACTGCAACCCATTTCCATTAATTATGGTATATGTTATTTACAATAGTCTTTAGGGTGCCATTCATTGTAAAACCTTGATTTGGAGGACATAGATTTTGTATTTAATCTGTAAATGATTTTGGTTTGTTCCATTTACACATTTATTAAGTACAGTATTTCTCACATGTTGGTATTTTTCACAGTATTGTTTGTGCATTGCGTTAGGGGTGCCAGTAGTTTTGGAGCCTATATACTGTGTATTTTCATATAGTATATGAAAATTGTAAGCTATATAATATACTGTACAGTATAATGTAAACAGCAGTATATTATGAACATTTAACGTGATGGTCACTATCCAGGAAGAAAGGAATGAGATTTGCAATGAACTTGACACATTTGTAATGAACTTGACCCATTTGTAATGGACTTGACCAAAACGTAGTATCAGAAACCATCAGAGGGAACCCGGAGAACAACAAATGTTATTCACTTAGAAAATAGAATAACTATATTTTGTCAAACTTTATTTACATAGCTTGTACTTTTTTCTTTCTGCTACAAATGCATTTGTATAGAGATACTTGTGTTGTATCTCATGCAAATTATTTAAAATAAATACATTTACTTCCATTGAAGATCACTTTGTCATCAATAAAACAGTCAATAAACAATCAAACTACAAAGGCAATTTAATTACTGGCTGCACAAGTACAAAGCAATGATTTTAAATGGTAATCCAGAATCAATAGCATATTTAATGATACTGGTGGACCAACTTCCCCCAGCAAGACCATGCTGGTGGACCAGCACAGCTACCAGCATAGACCAGCACAGCTACCAGCATAGACCAGCACAGATACCAGCATAGACCAGCACA
>JACXGM010006961.1:16574-31585 GCA_016801145.1 Umbra pygmaea | reverse complement strand
GTGGGTAAGGATTCGTTGGTGGTGGGTAGGGTTGAGTTTCTGGCTTTTCTGTGTAGTGTGGTGAATGTTTGTAGTCAGGTTAAGGGTCGGAATGCTAGGATTGATGTTGTGGTGGGTGCTGCTAAGGCGTTTATGGGTGTCACTGACGTCACGGGGGAGATGGTTCACGAGTTAATGAAGGGGACGGGGGAGGTTAGGTAGGGGGGGCTCGGTAGGCGGGTGGGTAGGGGTGGTGGGCTGTATTTTAATCTGATAGGGTGGTGGGGTGAGGTGGGTGGTGATGACTTGGGTGGGCCGTGACCGGCCTCACACTCCGGTACAGTTGGTGGCGGTGTATGCACCATCGGTTGGTTGCGATTCGCCATTAAAACCCACAGAAGAAGAAGGTGTCACAGAAGACATATCTCATGATGGGTAAACGCAAAGAGCGGTCTGAAGGCCTTCGCAAACTAATTGTTGCAAAACATAGTTATGGCATTGGTTATAGGCACATTTCTAATCTTCTGAATGTTCCAGTGAGCACTGTTGGGGTCATAATACAGAAGTGGAAAGATAATAATTTCACCATAAATTTGCCTCAACCAGGTGCTCCTCGCAACATTTCTGATGGAGGAGTGAAAATAATAATCAGAAGAGTTGTGTAACTTTTTGGAAATTAGGTTTAAAACACACTAGAGACTTTGTGCCTGCAGACTTGAAGAAACCAAAATTCAATTTAGCTAGCTAATATTAGATTAAGAAATAAGTTTAGTTAACCACTGGACGTACTGTTACAGAACTCTGAATAAACCTGAATATATTTAGATACTTCTGACCTACTGTGTGTGTGTGTGTGTGTGTGTGTGTGTGTGTGTGTGTGTGTGCGCACAAACGCTTTCTGCTCATGCTTATAGCAACAGGCAGGAGCGTCGATAGCAAATAGAATGGTTAAAACTGTGTCCCCACCAATGTTCAAACCAAACCTACACCCTTGACTGATGCGTTAGGAAACTGGTAGGGAAATTAACCAAACGTTTCGCCGACTTATTATTTAATAAGAATATAATGGCAGAATTGATTATAACGCACAATGTTTAGATTGGAAACGTCATGTACACGGGAGGAAACAACTAAATGAACTGGAGACTGCCACAGCATCTATCCCAATAATTGGAAATGTTATAATTGGGAGTGCCCTACACTCTAGAATTATTAATAATAACGGACCCTAATGGTATGTTTTCATTCAATTCTATGGTTAAAATTGCCACTCAGTCAGTTTTAGGATTTCATTAGACTCTCTCAGAAAAGAGTGCAGTTTTTGGTTGTTGAATTACAAGCAATGGGAAAAGGCCCTAATAGTCTAGTTACTGTATTAATTTAATATACAATGATTTATACAAGTAATTTTATACGTGTGCATATGTTTTTTTTGTGGGCTTATTGAGATGGTGGAATGCCCACTTCCCAAATGCTGTGCTCCACTGTGAAACGCTGTGTCCGCGCTGAGTTGGTACTCATAAACATTTCTCAAGGTTGGCAGGTGTGCTACAGTGTTCTTAGATCATTATGTCAGTAGTTACTATGGTATACTGAAGTATAATTACAAGCATTCCATAAGTGTCAAAGGCTTTTATTGACAATTACATTAAGTTTATGGAGAGTCAATATTTGCAGTGTTGACCCTTCTTTTTCAAGACTTCCAATCCACCCTGGCATGCTGTCAATTAAATTCTGGGCCACATCCTGACTGATGGCAGCCCATTCTTGCATGATGAATGCTTGGAGATGTCAGAATTTGTGGGTTTTTGTTTGTCCACCCGCATCTTCAGGATCAACCACAAGTTGTCAATGGGCTTAAGGTCTGGGGAGTTTCCTGACCATGGACCCAAAATCTTGATGTTTTATTCCCTGCGACACTTAGTTATCACTTTTGTCTTATGGCCAGGTGCTCCATCATGCTGGATAAGGTATTGGTCATCACCAAACTGTTCTTGGATGGTTGGGAGAAGTTGCTCTTGGAGAATGTTTTGGTACCATTCTTTATTCATGGTTGTGTTCTTACTGAGTGAACACAGCCAAATTGTGAGTGAGCCCCACTCCCTTGGCTGAGAAGCAACCCCACACATTATTGGTCTCAGAATGCTTTACTGTTGGCATGACACAGGACTGATGGTAGCGCTCACCTTGTCTTCTCCAGACAAGGTGTTTTCCAGATGGCACAAACAATCGGAAAGGGGATTCATCAGAGAAAATGACTTTACCTCAGTCCTCAGCAGTCCAATCCCTGTACGTTTTGCAGAATATCAGTCTGTCCCTGATATTTTTACTGGAGAGAAGTGACTTCTTTGCTGCCGTTCTTGACACCAGGCCTTCCTTTAAAAGTCTTTGCCTCACTGTGCTTGCAGATTCACTCATACCTGTCTGCTGCCATTCCTGAGCAAGCTTTGCACTCGTGGTTCCCCGATCCCAGCTAAATCAACTTTAAGATATTGTTCCAGCACTTGCTGGACCTTCTTGGGTGCCCTGACGCCTTCTTTACAACAACTGAACCTCTCTCCTTAAAGTTCTTGATGATCTGAGCGGCAATATCTTTGCCTGTGAAGCCCTTTTTGTGCAAAGCAATGATGACAGCAGGTGTTTCCTGGCAGGTAACCATGGTTGACAGAGGAAGAACAATGATTTCAAGCTCCACCCTGCTTTTAATGTTAATTTTATCAGATGTTTGGAGACATTTTTGGGGCCTTTATACACTATAACCCCCCCCCCCACACACACACACACATACACACACACACTAGAGGCTTAGCCCCACTATCCATAAATCTCTAGTGATGTCCCTGCCCATTGCTATTCTTCTGAAAGAAAGACTAAATGTGAATAAAGCAGCTATATGTTTTATTGGTACTATTGATGGGCACGCGCCTGAAATTTTGTGCTCTTGTCATGTTACAGGATAAAAATATTACGTTAATAAATTTGTCTGTTATTTAAAAATGACTATTCGTGGTAAAATTCAGAGGATATTTTTTGCACAAAATCTAAAACAAACCTGCCTTTTGGGAATTTTGAAAATTACATTCTGTATGGGAGGTTGAGGAATTGTGTTTTTGGTCTCGATTATTGCAGTTCACCGCTTCACCACCAGGGAGCCTTGACGTGCCTCCTCACCGGAACCCTCCCCCTTGTTTCAGAAGGCAACATTTTCTTGTCACATTTTGCGGTCAGGTGGTTTAACATTAGGGTAAACGTTAGACATTCAGGTTGAGTTTGTGCATACAGTAAGCGTATGGAGTTTTGGTTTAGTAAAACAATTATAAGGGCAACAAACTGTGGTTTTCCCATAGCTTAGTAAACGTGTGTTTGTGCGCGCTTATTCACAACCGCGTGCAAGATATTCCCAGTCTCCCACAGCTCGAGAGAAGGATCTAGAAATATTTCCAGATAGCGCGAGCCGGCGAGGCCAAAGCAGAGACGTTAGAGAAAGTTGAGACCACCCGCTCTATCATTTTACCCCATTATTGTTTTCACCCAATCTAAAGCCACTAGAGGGTTTTTTTGCCCACGCCCCAATCAGAGAAAAAAGCCAATGAACTATCTAGTTCTGGGCCATCTTTTCCGTGAAGCGGCGGACCAGTCGCCACACCCGAAACAAATATTAATACTTTCCTGTGTTTGAGTAGTCTCGGTCTGTACATTATCTCTGGCATCCACTAACTACGATAGTACGTCATTGAATGAACACGAGAACGACGAAGAAAAGCACGCGAAGTGTTGATTAAGTGTAAAGTATTGTGGTGACATTTACATTTTACCTTGTCATACTTTATCAGAATAACTAACAACACATCGTGGATAATATTGCGGCAAGGAGTTGGAAGAACTAGATAGTAAGATATGTAAGTATTGGACGGACGAAGGGAGGATGCTAACGTGCAATACATGGTTCTATATTTTGCAAATGATGTATACATTGTTAGCGAACAGTACCGAGCTAGATTAATGTTTTGTACTAAATGCTTTAGTAAAGCAGAACCAGCCATGCACTACATGCAACTCTGCAGTAATACTTTCCACATACAGGACAAATACTGGCTACCAAGCTAGCTATAGTGGATACTATATTTACCTAGCTAGCTAGGCCTCCGTGCTGCCTTCATGCAGGGTGGGGGGCGATTAGTGAATATTAGTGCTTGTCAGATCACGGTGGTGGAAATGTCTGTTTACACTCTAGCAAGACACACTATTTTAAGATGTCGGGCTTTAGCACATATTCCCGGGTTCATACCTAGCTAACTAGGGATCCAAAATATGTACATACAAACTATTCTTTAACTCGGGCAAGCAACGTTAGTTAGCCATTCCCTAGCATGGAGGCCAGGGTCCCTTAAGAGATTAACATGTCATTAATTATTATATGGAAGACATTCAGAGGTGGTCAGCCTCAATTAACCATTAGGCATCATCAGCAAGTCACTGAATTCCCGGCATCCTTCTCTGTTGAGTCTCTTAACAGTGAGCCACTTGATCAAGTATGACCTTGGGATACGGCTGAATGAGTGAAGCTAGACTGTAGCTGGACAAATCGGGTGTATTTATTCCTACAAATGAACATATTTAATTTGTGAAATGTGTTGTAAAATAGTTTCCATGGAATAAGTTCAGGTACATCCCAAGTTGTGACAAAACGGTGAGGGATGTTAACCTAAATCGAAACTGGCAAAATGAAACACCTTTACAATATAATGTTCTTAAAGTGGCATTCTATGTAGTTATGCAGTGAGAACTATACTTTCTCTTTCAGGGGCCAGCATAGAAAAGCATTCTAAACTTTATTTCCTGACAAAAAAACAAGAATGATGTAGATGGCACCATAATTCCCTAAACTATTTAGGACGGACTTTGCCATTTGAACAGAAATTGTAATTAGGTCATGACGAGTTGTGCTTCCGGTATTTGGCAATGGGTACATGCAGGTCAATCTTTGATATAAATTATGGATTTTAGGCTGAACTTTGTTTGTAACAAAGCAGTGCCTAGTGTAGGGAATCATTATCCCATATACGTAGTTTTAAATTTGAACTTATTTCCAATAGGCAGCCAGCAACAGCAAAGTGGTACGACAGAAGGGATTCAGTCTTCATTGAGTTCCTCGTAGAAGACAGCAAAGATCTAGAAGTGAAGTTTGAAAAATCTAAACTTGATTTCCGGTAAGTTGTCACTATCCAAATGGGACATACTGATGCTTCATTTACACTAAATTGTGAGCTGTTTGTACGTATGGGGTATTGCATACGTTTTTGTAATTTAAGACACTCTTATTAGTAGCCACTTACAGAAGAGTTCGTCTGATCTTCCCTTAAAGTCTTCCTCAAATGTCCTGATTGTCCAAAATAACCTTAACTTCCCCCTGTTTTTATGATATACATGCTCTATTTCTATGATATACATGCTCTATTTTTATGATATACATGCTCTATTTCTATGATATACATGCTCTATTTTTATGATATACATGCTCTATTTTTATGATATACATGCTCTATTTTTATGATATACATGCTCTATTTTTATGATATACAGGCTCTATTTCTATGATATACAGGCTCTATTTCTATGATATACAGGCTCTATTTTTATGATATACAGGCTCTATTTTTATGATATACAGGCTCTTTTTTTATGATATACATGTTCTATTTCTATGATATACATGCTCTATTTCTATGATATACATGCTCTATTTTTATGATATACATGCTCTATTTTTATGATATACATGCTCTATTTTTCTCTATTGACCAAAACAAAAGCATAATCATCTTATTAATTTCTACAAAGCTTGAACCTCTTGTACAATTTCTGTTGATATGTATGATGAGAGTATGCCAGAGAGTGATGCAGCCACCTGAAGCACACTTTACATGCATCTGTGTACACCACTGGTGTCCAAACAGTACCATGGAGGGCCTAGTGCAGTGGTCCACCAACCCTTCCACGGAGGGCCTAGTGTATGCAGGTTTTTGCTATTACCTTGTACAAGGCTGATGGAGTCGCTCACTAACTGGTTAGGATCTCCCCACACCTGCCAGTCTAGGGCCTAATTATGCTGTAATTGAAGGGAAAGACCAAAAACCAGCATACACTAGGCCCTCCATGGAAGGGTTTGAGGACCACTGGCCTAGTGCCTGCAGGTGTTTGCTTTTACCTTGTACCTGACTGAATAGGTCACTAATTGTTTAGGTACTCCCAATATCTTGCAGTCTAGCTCTTAATTGTGGGACAAATTTAAGGGAAAGACCTAAAACCAGCGTACACTAGGCTCTCCGTGGAACCGGTTTGACCCCTGTGGCGTACACCATTGTTTGCAAATCGTCAATCCTCACCAGACACAGTAATGACATGCAGAAAAAATTGATACATTAAATGTTAACCCAAGAAAATATCTCTAGGGAAAGTTTGAAATGAGCATAAATCTTTCAGTCATCAAGATAGCTTTCTATTTCTAGCACAGTTCAGTTGACATTTATTATTAAAATTATTATTATTATTTACCTGAAACATGCCAGTTGAGGGCCAATAAAGAAGCCAGTCAGGAGTAGGTTTTGTTATACTTTATCAGGTTTGTAAAATGTATATTTCTTTCTTAGACATTACTTATTGTATTTTTCTCTTAACAAAATAAGACTGAAGAAATAGTTATACATGTTTGAACTCATTTAATCATATTGTTTGTCTGATGTTCAAATCTGAATTTCCTTGTATTTAAAAAATAGCCTTTTTATTGCCCTGCAAATCTTGTGATAAACATGCTCTATTATCCTGGATGAATCAGTACCGAAGTAGGGCAGGGCAATGTCTGGGTTTACACATCCTAACAACCTCTCAAAATGTTTTACATCGACAATGTAATCATTGCCAAACCTAACAATCAAATGACTAAGAATATTTGGGCAGGTCTTGCAATATGATTTATGTTTTACAGGACATCGTATTCTTATAAAATTCCTAACAAATATTAATTCCTAATCAAACTAGTTGATTCCTACCAATCCCATGTCAATGAAATGCCAAAGCCAGTATGAAAGACACACATTGTCTTGAATGACAACCATTTTTATTGCATTACCAGAATTAATTTTGGACAAACCCACAACAAACCCGCTTATCCTATTTGAAAGCAGTATTATGATGGTTTCTTTGAAACAGATGACACACTAATCCTGGACTAAATATCATTAATTCTACTTTTAGATGCAGGGATAAGAACAATTTTGACCTTTTAAATGAATTCCCAATCTAACTTTCTGTTTGTTTTTATAGCTGTGTTGGCGGGACTGAAAACCTTAAACACCAAAATGAATTGGAGTTGTTTGACTCAATTAACCCAGATGTAAGTATATTATTTTCTTATTGAAGTAACAAGGGCTAGGGTGCGATATGAACTGCCATTAGTTCATATACTGTACAACTGAGTAATGGACTTTCTCCTATTTCAGCAAAACCATCTCCTGTATTATCTAATTTCTCAAAGCATACACAACCAAAAAGAAAATAAAGGGAAAATTTACCCCAAATATGTATTATTAGTAGGGCTGCAGCTATCGATTATTTTCGTAATAAAGTATTCTACCGATTTAATCGATTAATCGGATATGAACTACTTTTGTTTTATTGAAGGCCAATAATATACAATACTTAGGATTAATTTTCTGAAAACCAACATTTTTATTGCCTACATTGCTTACAATATAATCTCTCAAAAACTAAATATTAAGTGCAACTAAGTGGCATATTACATTTGTTTTTTAAAGAAAACATATTCTGAAATGCAATAACAACCTCAAGGCATACATTTAAGTTGTGCAACTTGACTCTCAGAACTACAAGTTTCAACCTGAGACTGATCTGTATATAGGCTATGTACACTGCTCAAAAAAATAAAGGGAACACTAAGATGACCCTTCCTAGATCTGAATGAATGAACTAATCATATGATATACTTTCGTCTTTACATAGTTGAATGTGCTGACAACAAAATCACACAAAAATTATCAATGGAAATCAAATTTATCAACCCATGAAGGTCTGGATATGGAGTCACACTCAAAATCAAAGTGGAAAACCACACTACAGGCTGATCCAACTTTGATGTAATGTCCTTAAAACAAGTAAAAATTAGGCTCAGTAGTGTGTGTGGCCTCCATGTGCCTGTATGACCTCCCTACAACGCCTGGGCATGCTCCTGATGAGGTGGCAGATGGTCTCCTGAGGGATGTCCTCCCAGACCTGGACTTATGCATCCGCCAACTCCTGGACAGTCTGTGGTGCAACGTGCCGTTGGTGGATGGAGCGAGATATGATGTCCTAGGTGTGCTCAATGGGTTTCAGGTCTGCGGAATGGGCGGGCCAGTCCATAACATCAATGCCTTCCTCTTGCAGGAACTCCTGACACACTCCAGCCACATGAGGTCTAGGGTTGTCTTGCATTAGGAGGAACCCAGGGACAACCGCACCAGCATATGGTCTCACAAGGGGTCTGAGGCTCTCATCTCGGTACCTAATGACAGTCAGGCTACTTCTGGCGAGCACATGGAGGGCTGTGCAGCCCCTTAAAGAAATGCCACTCCACACTATTACTGACCCACCACCAAACCAGTCATGCAGCAGAATGTTCTCCACGGCGTCTCCAGACTGTCACGTCTGTCACGTGCTCAGTGTTAACCTGCTTTCATCTGTGAACAGCACAGGGCGCCAGTGGCGAATTTGTTCCTTGGAAAATGCCAAACGTCCTGCACAGTGTTGGGCTGTAAGCATAACCCCCACCTGTGGACGTCGGGTCCTCATACCACCCTCATAGAGTCTGTTTCTCACTGCTTGAGTGGACACATGCACATTTGTGGCCTGCTGGAGGTCATTTTGCAGGGCTCTGGCAGTGCTCCTCCTGCTCCTCCTTGTACAAAGGTGGAGGTAGCGGTCCTGCTGCTAGGTTGTTGCCCTCCCACGGCCTCCTGCGCATCTCCTGATGTACTGGCCTGTCTCCTGGTAGCGCCTCCATGCTCGGGACACTACGCTGACAGACACAGTAAACCTTCTTTCCACAGCTTGCATTGATGTGCCATCCTGGATGAGCTGCACTACCTGAGCCACTTGTGTGGGTTGTAGACTCCGTCTCATGCTACCACTAGAGTGAAAGCACCGCCGGCATTCATAAGTGACCAAAACATCAGCCAGGAAGCATAGGAACTGAGAAGTGGTCTGTGGTCATTACCTGCAAAACCATTCTTTTATTGGGGGTGTCTTGCTAATTGCCTATAATTTCCACCTGTTTTCTGTTACATTTGCACAACAGCATGTGAAATTGATTGTCAATCAGTGTTGCTTCCTGAGTGGACAGTAAGATTTCACAGAAGTGTGATTGACTTGGAGTTACATTATGTTGTTTAAGTGTTCCCTTTATTTTTTTTGAGCTTTGTATATTAGGGCTGTAACGATATGTGATGTGAAACCGAAATAGCGACACTCAGATCCACAAACCTGTATCGCGGTCTGAGAAGGCTGAATCGCATGTTTCAATGCTGAACATTATAAAATCCGTAGGCCTACACCACAAAACTCGTTGAGGATAAATTATTTAATTTTACCTGTAATCATCCAATTACGTGTCATCTGACTACTTTTCCAATCATGTGATGCCTACCTACAAAAGTTGAGCTAGTTGAAGAACGTGTCCGCAGAAACTAAAAATACTTAAATATTCTTAATTTTGTTGTCCAGAATTTAAGGTCTAAAAATGTCTGAGATCTGGGTTTTCTAAGAAATGCGACATTCATGCTATTTTTGTTCAGTTGTATTTTGCCGAAAGAAGCCATAAGCGCTTTCTCTGAGCAACATTTGGTTAGCAACTGCTGGCAGATTATAGTAATAGCAGGTGATTGCTGCAGCTCCATGAGTTTACCTCACAGCAACGCAGCTATTTTGTCAGTTAGTTACCTCATAAGCTTTGTCTGTTTGTGTGTCTTGTTTATGATATTTTATTTGTGTCCTTGCAGCTTTGTTTACTGAAACATTTCTTACGATCAGTATTAAAATGTGCATCTCTCAGTACCTCAAAGCAACGAAAATAACAACCCACTCATTGAGCAGTTATTGTCCATGTTCTCATTCTGTTTCATTAGCGCACTGCGCCGACAGTGTGGAGCCATGTATTACTTTTGAACAATTCTTTCTACCGACTGAACAGCCAGGCTTTGTGGCGTTTCTTCAAATTAGTTTGATTTGCTGGTCGCGAGTGTGAAACAGAAGCCATTTTATTTACTTTGTAAATGTAAGAGAACTTGATTTAAGAAGGATTTTCAACATGCACATTTCATCTCCACAATGGAGTTTAGTTCCGTTTGTCTTTCAACAGTATTTTGTTACAAAGACAACATAAGTGTTATAGCTTTGGCAATTAATTTATTTTACTTAGGTATATTGTTAATAATTTGCATAGTTAATTTTTGTTCTTTGGTCAGTTTATACAAGTTTTTTTAAAATGTTATTTACAAAATATCATTTTTTTTCTCTCAACCCCGCCACAAAAAAGGATCAAGGTTTGTATCGAATCGTGGGTCAAAAATCGTGATACGAACCAAATCGTGAGTTTGGTGTATCGTTACAGACCTAGTGTATATATTAGTTATACTCAAACTATTTTCATTTATACATTTGATTACAATGTCACACAGCTCTGTTACACTTATGCTAGTATGTAGATCGTTAATCAGCTGTTTCTCTGTGAAGAGAGTGAGAGAAATTGGTAGGCAATGAAGCAGCTGTTTTTCCGAAGGGATAGTAAACAATTAGTCTCTTTTGATCAAATTGTGGTAATCACTACATATTTTCTTGTGTTTGTTCTTGGTAGTTGTTGTGCTAGGTGTGGTTTCATCATCCATATGATGGAATGGATGTTTAAGTAAGACTCAATGTTTTCTATTGAGATGCAGAAGCACTGACGTTGTGCTATTGTGTTAAGGTAGTTCGATTTTGCAATAGACACACTGTACAGAGTTTTCGTTTTAATCACGTTTGAACAGATTCTAAACTTTGGACACTTTGTCGTTTTCTCCAGCCTGTCTTTTCTCTTAGCCCCTTACTATTTACTTACGCTCTCTTTCTTCAAGTTGTAATCTGCGTCGTCAGTCTTCATGGCATGTGTCTCCAGACCAGTGTGGATCTAGCTTCTTTAGTGGATTCCTAGCCTTTACTATTTTCGCCTTCAGAATAATAGTGCTTGATTCAATGCGATAAACATTGTGTAACATCAAAGGAAACATTACACATTTTGAAAATATTTCACTAATCTCTATTAGAAAAGTGTGAAATTTCCTTAATTATAATATTTTAATAAGACCATTTACATTTCCAATCTGGATCGCTTATAAAATAAATACACAGAGTCATTGTCGCTAGCAGCGTCAGCCCAGTGTGCGACAGTAATAATCATCCGTGCGGAAACACCGTGCAAGATACAACGTTGGTAACATTGATTAAACGAAGCTTCGAGGCAAATCATTTTGCATCTATGCTTTTTTGTAATCAAATTATTCGAGGAATCGTTTCAGCCATATATGTTAGTAATATTTTATCAGGGCTGAGGAGTAACAGATTACAAGTTTTGTCATGTTTTGTTGATCCAAGAAAGTTTTGAATGCCAGTGATATTTTCAGCATATTGGACTTTCGACATATATGAAATGACAAAAATAGATTGTGTGTAACCGGCTGTTTGTGTTTTAAAATCTGTATATTTAGTCAAATGTAT
Source organism: Umbra pygmaea (assembly GCA_016801145.1). NCBI lineage: Eukaryota > Metazoa > Chordata > Actinopteri > Esociformes > Umbridae > Umbra > Umbra pygmaea. The sequence goes on along the minus strand of JACXGM010006961.1, from coordinate 19,801 downwards.
CACTATTGTATCATTCAAGATGTTAATTGAACAAATACCATAGAATTGTTGGGTGAATCCTGCGTTTTAAATATGCTAATCAGAAATGAACACCTCCTTTTCTGTTTTCAGGAGTCCAAGCACAGACGCACTGACAGGTCTGTGTTGTGTTGTTTAAAGAAGGCTAAGGCTGGAGTAGCGTGGCCACGATTAACGAAGGACAAAGCAAAGGTCAGACATTTTGTTGCAGCACTATTATGCTATCATTTTGTTTTGTGTAGCTGTATTTCATATTCCAAAGGTGTGAGTAGTACCTAGTTCTGGTATAGGATAACCTTTGCAATATGTGTCTTGTTTCTTGAAACTTGAAACAGGGAAGCAGTTATATGCGAGGGGCATTTTGTGAAAGTGACCAGGTGTTCCTTAGTGATGTCACACCTTTACTGTGGTATTTACTGCTTGTTTCCGGCCCCTAGGGGGTTTGAAAAAAACCCAGTTCAATGTAGGCAGTGTGAGGGACTTTATTGCCCCCTGGTACAGCCTCCCAGGATGATGTTTACGGAACTGCACCCAGGTTTATACAACTCCACCCCATTTTCTCCATCAACCAATAAAATAAAAGTATTGCACTACCATTGGGAAATTAGCACCTACCAAATCCGGATGCTTTTTTGCAGTGGCGTGTAGCTTTACCTGTCTCACAGCTACAATGGCGGATGGATTGTGAACACACTATTATTAACCTTGACTCCGACTGAACAATGTTTGACAAATGCTTCTTTTTGCTTAGTAACAGATATGCACTTTTGTTGAGGTACACATTTGATTTTTTAGAGCTACTCTGAGCCATCCAGCATGAGCTAATGTTTCGGAAGAAGGAAAGCGATCTAGTCACCTGAAATGTAGCGACATTTTTGTGATTCTGCATTTCAGCAGAGACACGGTTTGGGTTGTTCTTTGTCCGTTTCTATTATTGGATGTGAATATTCATTCCCCTTCAAATATTTCACGTTGGATTGGCTGAAGCAAAATGATTTACAGAGTACTCCCGGGCCTGGGTAGCTGTACTGGGGTGAATAATGAACTTACAGCCAGCCAGGAGGGAGATGACGTTTTTATAGAGATGTCATTGGCTCATTGTACTTTAGCAAATCCCTAAGGCGGATTAGATGCCTTACAAATTAGTGGTTTGCCAGGAGTGCACGCAAAGCTCGTTTGCTGATTATCTGTTCGAGAGAGCAGCAACTCTCATTTTTATTGGTTGAGCAAGCAGCATCTCTCATTTTGAATGGTTAACTGTTCATTTTCAGTGTCAGTGGCTCGGGGTCGATTTCAACAACTGGAAAGACTGGGAAGATGATTCGGATGAGGATCTTTCCAGTTTTGACAAGTTTTCAGAGGCAAGCAAGCATTTTCTGTTGGCCAGTTTTGAAATGTGTTAATGTAAATATACATCCTAAGTTGAAGTTGAATATTTTCAGATGATGAACACAATGGGAGGAGAAGATGGCATGCCAGATATGGGCATGGGTGGCATGGAAGGCCTTGAAGAGGTATGTGTTTCTCGTTATTGTCACCTCCAAATAAATTCTACAACAATGAGACATTTTCAAATATTAGAAGGAAAAGTGAACTGTTCCCCTATGTTACAGTTCAGTTTTGTGTAAATTTCATACTAACTCAAATTATTTATTAATTACAGCATGACAGCGACGATGAAAGTAAGTTTTGATGTTGTCATTTATCAATTAATTTTAAGACATAAGATCCACATGAGCAGTCTGAATAACAGGTTTTTATAACTTTTTCAGAGATGCCAGACCTAGAGTAGTGGAACATTTAACTCCACCACACAGTAAAGCCCCGAAGGTCGGTTGAAGCGTAAAACTGGAGACGAGTGGAGTTGATAGCTGTATTTGAAAGGAGGATGTACCCCCAGTTTTCTAAACACGTCACAGAAACTTCACTGAGGCAGGGACTGTCTGTCCTGGAGGCGACATAGCGGAGCGCTTTCCAGCAACTGTCTTAGTGCTGTGCTTTGCTGTTCTAATTCTGCATGGACAATACAAGTTGTTTCCATGATGTATTTATGTGGGGTTCAGTTATATCGTCCTTTAACTTTACGACCAGGGGCGCCTTCAGCGGGGCAAAACGTTATGGAACTTTCAGAGAGAAATGCAACATGCATCATGGCTCCAATAGTAATATTTCTATCTGGAACATTTGAAAATGTTTGCCTGCTGAACGTGGCCCTGAGGGGGTGTGATAATGTCTTAAAAGTTATACCTCTTCAACTTTTTATTTTAAGATGTCAGTGAGGTAAATTATTGAGTATAGGCATTTGTATATTCTAAACAAAGAAAAAGAACAGGGTGTAAAACAACCGCCTATTTTCAATAAAGTTGTTTCTTTTTTAATGAATTGTCCCATTTTTATTCATACGGTTCATTTTGTTTTATTTTTGTTAATTCATCAAACCATGTTTAATCTCAATGCAAATATTTCCCAGTTTGACGTTAACATCTGCAAATATCACTGGTATTAGTCAAATCATTTATTTTGAGTTATTAAAATAAATGAATAAGCATGTCAAATGTATTTTACAATATAACATGTTGTAAATCATGGTACAAATTGTCCATGCAGTCACATTTTTCAAGGATGTTTTTGCTTTATATGGTACTTTAGTGTTCATACACTTTGTTAACTGGTATTTTACTCTATCAACTGAACTGTTTAAAGGTTGTGTTGGTGGCACATTTTGTCAAAACTGTAGCAGCAAATAATTTGTATTTCTTCCATATTCAGACAGGTGCAAAAACAATGGCAAAGTTTAATTTGCACTCAGAACAAAATATCATTGCAATTATTAGTTTCAGATACACTAGCTACTGTGTTTCACCAACCTGTTTCAGATCTCAGGTTGAAGAGATTTCTGTGTATGCAGTGAGTTTGCCTGAATATTTCTAAATAAACTTCAGACCAAGATGATGTTTGGTCGTTTTCCATTTTAATAGTGTTTTGGTTCATTAAATGAAGAAAATCCCGGACCTGAAGAACAGAAAGTGCTATAAAGGGTATGAGCAAAGCTAATGTTTAGCCAAGCTAATGTTTAGCCAAGCTAATGTTTAGCCAAGCTAATGTTTAGCCAAGCTAATGTTTAGCCAAGCTAATGTTTAGCCAAGCTAATGTTTAGCCAAGCTAATGTTTAGCCAAGCTAATGTTTAGCCAAGCTAATGTTTAGCCAA
>JACXGM010006961.1:0-16474 GCA_016801145.1 Umbra pygmaea | reverse complement strand
ATGCCAATTTATTGGTGCTCAAGTAGTGAATTCAGACAGATTATTTTGTTCATTTAGGCTCTTAAGTAGTATTAGATTTACTGTCATGGACAACCAGTACCCTACACTTTACATCAGTGGTCCTCAAACCCTTCCATAGACGGCCTAGTGTATGCTGGTTTTTGTTCTTTCCCTTCAATTAGAGCATAATTAGGACCTAGACTGCCAGGTGAGGGGAGATCCTAACCAATTAGTGATCTACTCCATCAGGCTTGTACAAGGTAAAAGGAAAAACCTGCGTACACTAGGCCCTCCATGGAAGGGTTTGAGGACCACTGCTTTACGTTATCAGGCAATAGACTAGTAGTCTGACTGAGTGACAGAACACCAGACGGACAGTTGATTGAGGCAGCACCCATGAGATTCAAAAGAGTATTGCGGTGTGAAAACTGAACACATTTCTCATTTAGTGACCAGCTTACAAAAGCTGGTCAAACTATTTTTCATATTGTATGAAAATTAATTTAGATGTGAAATATTTTGCCATTTGAACAGGAATTTGCAATGAGGACATGACTGGTTGTGATTCCAGTGTTTGCCAAGATGCACACTCTGGTCTGTCATTGATATAATTTATGCATTTTAGGCCATATGTTTTTGTGTAAAAGCATTGCACAGTGTAGGGAGTCCTCCCATATATATTGTTTTGTATTTTGAAATATCAGAAAATACATTTTATACAGCGTTTGTCTACTGCAGTCATTGAGATGTTCTGTTGGATGGGTGCAATTAATGATGAGGTAGAACAAAAAGACAGCAGGCCCTGAACCTTGTATTGTGAGATTTGAATACCCCTGCTATAGTTACACTAAAAATAAATTTATATTGAGCCCAAATTTTGGTAAAAATAAAGTCAACCCCTTATATAACCCTAAGTTGTAAATTGAGGTATTCACCCCTCCACAGGATCCCCAGACATTCCACAGTTTTGTTGTAGCCCTGGACAAACACACCTAATTCATTAATTAAAGTCTGGATGACTTGCTGACATTCCTAATAAGGTGTGCTTGATCAGGGCTACACCAAAACTGTGGAAAATACGGGGGTCTCTAAGGAGCAGGTTGAAGACCTCTGTTATAGACATTGAATTCGAGTCATAAAAATTAAGAAATTCTCACAGTCCAATCGGGAATAAATTAGACAAGACAGAAAAATCTGAATTTTAAGATTTTTTTTACATATAAAAATATTAACTCCAGGGTTTCTCTGATCATGAAAGTATGTATAAATATGTTCTTGAAAGGATCCAAGCATATAATTAAACTATCATGTCTTTTCTCATACGTTTCATAACCAAATGGCCATAGAGGAGACATTGTATAGTTTTGAAATGATATTGTCGATGCATCCAGTTTCAACAATCATGGTAAATCAAAATGTTACACTGTACATCACGAAGCTTTTCAATGGAATACAAACACAATTATTTGATTTCCTATAACTTTAACATAAGTTATGAACTGAAATAAGAAAGAAAAACTATTCTACCGCTGAGTAATCTAGCAGAATAAAAGCGTATGTAAAAGTAAAAGAAGAATCAGCTTACAAATCTGGAGTTATCTGCTCTATCAAGTATTGAAAATGGAAGGGGTCCTAACAACACTATGAGCTGATTTAACATTGCAGTGGCTGTTCCGCCCATCACCAAAGCCCTGCAGCTTCATCTGTTCTGTCATTAGATCGTAATAGAAAATGGCCGCCTTGTAAACAGTGAGTAGGTAAGAGATGAAAGCAAGAAGGAGGAATGGAGGGAAGATAAGGACCAATTGGTAGTGTATGTTTGTGTGTGTGGGGAGGGCCGTTCAGGTTGGGGTGGAGCTGACCTTCAAGTTTCATTTCCCTCTTATGCAGATGTTATGAAGAAATCATACAGGTGCACATTTAGTTTACATCAACATCCTTACACGGCCAATAACACAAAAAAAATTCAGTCGCCTCAACCTAATGTGATGCTCTACACTCTTCTCTACCAGGTATAACAATCATAGCCTGATTTAAGATGTATTTGTGCTGTCTTGCTACCTTAAGAGTTACATGGCACAAACAGATCAGGAATCAGGCTAAATACCTGTGTTTGGAGGTAAAAAAAGACTAGATATCAGAAAGAGGGAGGTACTGTTGCCCTGGCAATAACTCAACAATCCTGAATAAACCCCTTTCTGCCAAAGAGCTTCTTGACTAGTACGAAAAGGAAACATCTCCTGATGAAAAAGGAGAACCTTTTCCACTCAAAAGAAAATAGAAAGCACCAGGTGTACGCTAACACCAGCAAGAAGCCACTGCACCATCATGCACTCGTTTTGGTTTCCATGTTTTGGTGAAATAACACAATCATTTCTTTAAGGTTATGTATAATGAAGAACTACAAGCAACTACGCAAACGAGCTTGATCCACATGATAGAACCAGTCAGGGGTTTTACTTATTCCATAAAATTACACAAACTGAAAGCCAAACCAGCTATCACACGCCTGTACATAAAAACTGCTGTGATGGACAAATGCTTTCATTAAAAAAAGAAAAAGGAAAAAATAAGCATTGCAGAAAATGAGTCAAATGAAACTGGCACAGATAATGCTTGTACTGCATACAGTCGAAGCTTCTCAGGCACTTATCAGGCTGTATCAAAGTCAAGGAGAGTTTGACCTGTACCACAGGTCAACAAAGGTGAATTTGTCATTTTTTAAGTAATAAATGAATAATAACATACAATTTCAAGCTTATGTGTTTGAATAGTAATGTAGATTGAGTTGAGGAAACACCAGTTATGTTTTGTGTGTTTATTTTCATGTAAATCGGACTGTTTGACCTCCCCTTGAAGAGACACAGACTCTCAAAATTAAACGGAACAATAAAAAAATAAAAACACGACTTAAAGGCAAAAAAAATGCAAGGCTTTGCAGTGAAAGAGGAGACTCTGAATATATTGTCTTTAAGTCACCTGGTGAATCGTATATTTTACTGTGGTGAATCAATGGAGGTGGAGCCAATATGCGTCTTTCCCTTAAAACAGGATGAGGCACTATAAACAACAAATCATAATAACAAACAAAGGAATTATTAAAAATAAGCCCAAAAGAAAAATGATCTGCTAAAACAGGCACACACACACACACAACACACTCATGACTTAAAAGTCGAATTTGAGTTGAATAAAATCCTCTTAAGTTCTTTAAAGTTATAATAATAACATAAATGTAAGATACCCGAAGTTTCATAAAACAAAAACGAAAAACACACAAGGGAGATATTTAAACTGGATGAAATTTTGTTGTTTTTGAAAAAAGTAAAAATCATGCAGAAGTCCACTGCTCTACTGTAGCGTCACTCCTACCTAGCAGACTACAAAAAGATTGAGGAAAGAGAAGAGATAAACAGAGAGAGAGTGAGAAAGAGAGAGATGCCCCTATCCTGAGCCGTTTAGCCACCTGGTCAGCCAGGAGTGCACCACTCCCTACACCACAAGCCACAGAGGGTGAAGTGTGCTTTCTTTAGTGGTAACTAAGTCCTCTTCTTCCTCATCGGGTTTGTAGGGTGGAAGATGGTGATGTGATGGTTTGGGCGTCAGCTGCCCTGTAATTCAGATTGTCCTGTTTCTGGGTCGACAGAGGGATGGTGAGGAAGTACTTTATGTGTGTGTGTTAAGGTGGGATTGGAGGAGAAGGAAGGAAGAGGTGTGCGTGTGTCAGGTGAGGTGGAAGGTTCGGGTGGGGGTTATGTGGGTATGGAATAGGGGGTACAGAGAGCCAACCAGCTAACGACAGGCTTATAGGGCCTGGGTCTTGAGCTCAATGGGCTCCCCTCGCGTGTCCTGCTGGCTCTCAGCCTCCGGGGGCCTGGTTCCCTTCAGAATGGCCATCCTCTCAGACAGGCCGCGCATGCGGGGGAACAGCAGGAAATCATAGATGATAGCGCCCATAGCGCCACCAATCATTGGACCCACCCAGTAAACCTGCCATGAGACCGGCCCAGGAAGATGAGGACATGCAGATGGAGGAGGACAGAGGGAGGAAGGGGTTTGGTTTGTCAGCTCATTTACCAACAGTTAATTACACCAAATTAGACATTTTAACCTGTAGACCTGTCGCAAAAAGCCTACTATTGCTCTGTTTGTTGTGAACAAACGGTTCTTACCCAGTGGTTGACAAAGTTCCTGACCAGAACAGCAGGGGCGAAGGACCTGGCTGGGTTCATTCCAGCACCAGTGTAATACATCTGAGAGGTGAGGAGATCTGGGTTATTATAGCAACATGTGGGGCATGCAAAACATCTACAGGACATCTTGCGAATATTAGTTTCTTACATGCTTTGATTGCTGCTCACTCTAGTGTCCTAAACAACCCTCTGAAAACAATGGATTACACTGTGTTTCTCTCTTGCAGACTTTGTGAAGCATTTAGTGAAGATGTATTACGTCCCTTCCCGGTGGCTCGCTAAAACCGGAGCCTGCTGGCTTTCCTCAATTTTACGAGGGCTGGAGCCTGCAGTTTTTCTGTTCTACCTCAACATTAATTGCACCCACATGGTGTACCAGGTCTAAATGAGTCCCAGATTAGAGGGTTGCAATGAAATAATGGTGTGGAGCTGGTTTCCATGTGCAAAGTTTATTTTCACATATTTTATAGAATAATATATATATTAAATATATATTATTTTGACAATATATTAAATGTTATATTGACAATATATTTAATATATTATTGTGAATATATTTAATATTTTATTGAGAATATATTTCAAATATTATTTAGAAAATACTTAATGTCATTGAGAATATATTTCAAATTTTTTTTAAAAGATATTTAATATAACATTGAGAATAAATTTCATATATCATTGTGAATATGTCAAATATTATTTAGAAGATATTTAATATATCATTGAGTATATATTTCATATAGCATTGAGAATATTTTTTATATATAATTGAGAATATATTTGAAATATTATATAGAAGATATTTAATATATCATTGAGAATATATTTCAAATATTATTTAGAATATATTTCATATATCATTGAGAATGTATTTCATATATCATTGAGAATATATGTCAAATATTATTTAGAAGATATTTCATATATCATTTAGAAAAAATTTCAAATATAATTTAGAATATATTTCATATATCATTGTGAAAATATTTAATATATAATTGAGAATATATTTAAAATATTATTTAGAAGATATTAAATATATAATTGAAAATATACTTGATTTATCATTGAGAATGTATTTAAAATTTTATTTAGAAGATATTTCATATATCATTTAGAATATATTTCATATATCATTGAGAATATATTTCATATATCATTTATAATATATGTTATATATCAGTGAGAATATATTTCATATATTATTTAGAATATATGTCATATATCATTGTGAATGTATTTCATATGTTTTTTAGACTCTATGTTATATATCATTGAGAATATATTTCATAGATCATTGAGAATATATTTCAAATAATGTTTAGAGGATATTTAATATATCATGGAGAATATATTTTATATACCATTTAGAATATATGTTATATATCAGTGAGAATATATTTCATATATCATTGAGAATATATTTATTATATTATTTAGAATATATGTTTTATATCATTGAGAATATATTTCAAATACTGTTTAGAAGATATCTAATATATTATTGAGAATATATTTTATATATCATTGAGAATATATTTCAAATATTATATAGAAGATATTTTATTTATCATTGAGAATATGTCAAATACTATTTAGAATATATTTAATATATAATTGAGAAAATATTTTATATATAATTGAGAATGTATTCTAAATATTATTTAGAAGATATTTCATATTTCATTGAGAATATATTTCAAATATCATTGACAATATAGAATACATACACATACATACACATACATACACATACACGCATACATACACACATATGTACACATACACATACACACACATACATATACATACACAAACATACACAGATACATACATGCACATACATACACACACACACACATATACACATACCCTAAAATTAAAACACAAAATGAAAAAAAATACTTAAAAATTACAAATACAATCAGACGATTCAATATTGACATTGTTGAGTTGTAACTAGCCATGTTTTTGCATTAGACTTAAATGAGTAATAAGATGGAGACTCTCTTATTGATTGTGGTATTGTATTCCATTGATGTGCTGCCTTTACACAAAAGAAAGCCTAGCTGAATGCAGTTTTTCTTAACAGGATTGTGCAGTCCCCCCTAGCTCCACCTCTAGTCACTCTATTAGTACTAGTCCCCCCTAGCTGCACCTCTAGTCACTCTATTAGTACTAGTCCCCCCTAGCTGCACCTCTAGTCACTCTATTAGTACCAGTCCCCCCTAGCTGCACCTCTAGTCACTCTATTAGTACCAGTCCCCCCTAGCTGCACCTCTAGTCACTCTATTAGTACCAGTCCCCCCTAGCTGCACCTCTAGTCACTCTACTAGTACTAGATTTTAATACAAAAAAATCAGATAGAGGGGGAGGAGCTAACCCATGCATGATTATATAAACTGCACTGACATTATTTAGCTGAATAAGATTTTCCCATGTAAGCAATTTATATTTTTGTAAAATGTGGCAATGATGAAATCTTAAAGACTTTTTATTTAATATTTTTAGTTCTTGTTTGTACAATGACTAAAATGGCTTCATTGTATTGTAATGTGCAGTAGACCAAGTTATCATACAGTATGTAATATGAGAGATAACCATGGAGAAAAAAAAACTTTAGCTGCTTCTTTTGAAAGAAAATTTCTAATAAACCTGAAATTCGATAAATTAAACTTTACTTTGTTAGCAATTTTCTTAATGTGTGTTGTGAAATTGAGTCTTGAATCTATGTATAATCCCAAATATTTAAACTCTGTTACAACTTGCACCTTTTCTCCCGAAATAAAAACATCTGGTAACACATTAAGCATTAGTTTTTTGAAAAAGTACATGCACACTGTTTTTGATATATTTAGCTGTAAGCAGCAATGGTTAAGCCAAGATATAACCCCCACCATAGCATTTGTTAGTTTAGCTGCAACCTCTTCTTGAGTTTTCCCGTGACAGAGAATAACAGTGTCATCAGCATACATCAAAATATCACATTTCCCACACACAGAAGGCAGATCATTAATGTACATGCTAAACAAAATTGGCCCCAGTACAAAACCCTGTGGAACACCAGTTGATAATTGCAATAGTTTGGAATTATGCTTATCAATAGTTACAAGTTGCAAACGGCATGAAAGATAAGGTTTCATAAGATGTATAAATTCTATAGAAAAGTTGAAATTAAATAGTTTATTTATAAGAATTGAATGGTTAACAGTGTCAAATGCTTTTCGAAGATCAAGGAAGACAGCTCCCACAACTCCATCTTTGTCCATCAATGACTTCATTTTTTCACTGAAGTAACATGTAGCTGTTTCTGTGTAGTGATTAATTCTAAAACCAAATTGCATTGGGTGTAATGAAAAGGAGCTGTTGTCAAGGTGATCTTTGATTTGCTTAGCAATCAATTTTTCATATACCTTTGATATAGTAGGAAGGATACTGATAGGCATATAGTTCTCAGCAAGAAGAGGATCACCACTTTTAAATATTGGAACCACAACAGAAGATTTCCATGATTCTGGAAATCTCCCCAGATTCAATGAATTATTAATAATTTGTGTCAGAGGGCAAACTATTAAGGGGCCAATTTCTTTTAGCATTAATGAATCCATTCCAAATACATCCTTGGCTCTTGAGGACTTGAGAGTATTGATTATCTTTGCCACCTGAAATTCAAGTACTGGTCTTGGGTATAGTGGTGGTTAATTTATATCAATAGAAACATTATTAACAGGATTTGTATTGTTATGTTGAGTTGTAAAGCCCTGGGCTATGGTAGAAACAGACTCGACAAAGTATTGGTTAAATATCGTAGCCACCTCTACTGGATTCTGTACAATTGTATCTTTGAACTGTAATTCAATTACTTTTTTATTAGTAATTTTCTAACCAGTTAGTTTCTTAATCTGGGTCCAGATGGTTTTTGGATTCCCAGAAGAGTTTTCAATAATGGTGATGAAAAAGTCAGCTTTTGCTTTTCTCAGTTGTCTTGTTACCATATTTCTTAGCATTGTAAATTTCTGCCTATCATGGGTCAACTTAGAATTTGTGGCTATTTTGAGAGCGCTGTCTCTGGCTTTCATAACTTTTTGCACATTATTATTCACCCAGGGGAGAGTTTGGTTCTTGTTTTTACGTTTGATCTTAACTGAGAATTCAATAATTTTAGAATGTAGTGTTTCTACAAAGTATTGACTAGTTATCTCCAAATTACTGTCCGATGATATGTTGTCCAATTTTAATTTGTTTATGGCTAATTTAAAATCCTCGTTTGTTTTTCGGAATACCTATGAATTCATTTTTACCAGAATGTGTAATGAGTCGTCTGCCAGTCAATTTTCTTAATATAAGCACCATATTGTGATCTGATAACCCAGTTATCATATTGTATGATTTAGTAAAAATGAGGTCAATTTGGGTACTGGTCCTATTTGTGATACGTGTTGGACCTTTGACCACCAGAGTCAAGTTAAAATTATCTGTAATTTGCTTAATCTTTTTCCTTCAGCACTTGTCTTCCCAGTTTAAGTTAAAATGGCCCATTACAATGACCTCTTTTTTGAAATCGCACTAATTTATATCATTGAGAATATATGTCAAATACTATTTAGAATATATGTTTTATATCATTGAGAATATATTTCAAATGTTATTTAGAATATATTTCATATATCATTGTAAATTTATTTCATATATTATTTAGAATATATGTTATATATCATTGAGGCTAAATTTCAAATATTATTTAGAATATGTTTCATATATCATTGAGAATGCATTTTTATATATTATTTAGAATATATATTATATATCATTGAGAATATATTAAAAATATTATTTAGAAGATATTTCATATATCATTGAGAATATATTTATATATAATTAAGAATATATTTCAAATATTATTTAGAATGTATTTCATATATGATTAAGAATGTATTTCATATATCATTGAGATTTTATTTCTTACCCCCAGCAGGTGTCCCATAAGAACAGAGAAGCCGATGGCCAGAGCAGCAGAGCCCAAGCGTCCGTTGCGTCTCTCGTCAGTCACAGCGAAGATGCAGACGACCAGCTGTAGGGTGAGGAACACCTCCATAGTGGTGGCCATGCCCAAACTGATACCTGGCTGCAGCTGGAGAACAGGAAGGAAATAGATCTGACGTGAGTTAATGAATCCGGTTCACGTTTTAAATTCATCTGAAGTTCACAGGTTGGTAAGTTATTTTGATTCCACTGGCCAATATGACAAAATGTCAGGTTTAACCCTAAACACATTTAAAATGGCTTACTAATATGGGTTTAATTTATAAGACTTACATTGACCATATTAAAGTTTTATGTTTGTGACATTTAAATACATTTATTTGATGAATAATACATAATACTACATAATATGTAACATTAAAATGATAATAAATTGTATTACACATTTTCTTTATCAACTGTCAAGTTCATGTCATTCATTCACATAAGATGACAACTGGACTCACAAGCACTTCCTTCGATGAAGAATGGAATCAGTTCCATTTCAATTTGACTGATTTGAAATCCGGCCGACCCAACTCTTACCGTGTTCAGTGCCAGGTTGCCCCTCATGTTGTTCGGGGTGACCCCGTAAAGCACAGCAGCCCCAGCCAGAGCCCCAAGACACTGGGCAACAATGTAGAAGAATGCGCGGAAGAGTGACATCTGGGAGCCAATTAGGTAGGCGAAGGTGACAGCTGGGTTGATGTGTCCTCCGCTTATGTGGCCGATGGACTGGATGAGGGTGGCAGCGGCCAGGCCGAAGCAGAAGGCCACGTGGAGGACGTTGAGGGGTCCGGTGGTCCAGCGAAGAGCAGCTCCCAGACCAAAGAACACAAAGAACATGGTGCCATAGAACTCAGCAAACACTGCCCGCCAGAACGACATCGACCGGAACTCCCACATCGTGGCGGAAATGTCAAGATGCTAGCCCAAAGCAATGGAGGGATGGAACAAAAGTAGTGAAAATTGCCTCAGGAGAGTTAGCACTCAACTGTATGAATAGTGACTAACTCAGCGATGCCCCTACAGTAGGACGAACAAAAGACCAGAGAGCTAACTTCAAATGCCCCTCTAAAACTAAAGATGCTTCCGCACGTGAACAACCGTTCCACATGCAACTCTCTAGGAGTCACTAATGTTACTGACTTCCAGTGATCTGCAACGTCGCTTTCTGTATGTGTTTTTTAGCGTAGTCATAGAGACCCGGGTGCTGTCTTTGTGGAGCGTTTTGGAGAGTTTTTGTCACTCTGTATCAATATGCTAACCCTGCTAGGAACATGGGTAGACAAAGGTTGAGCATGTCCTGCAGACATTCAGCCTCTCTGTCAGAGAAGGGGGAGCCCACGGGACTATTTATAACGGCCCCGGGCATCGGCCCCCCAGGAGGGAGGAGTGGGAGGGGCCGCTGCACAATACAACAAATGAAAACAAAAATACTTAACTCTTGTCTCACTGCGCCCACTCGCCGCCCGGGTCCCATGCCAGGAACCGTCACTGACCCTTCACCTCAACTATGAGGTCATACAGTGGAGGGATGTTGGAAGAAATTAGGACATAATTGACAGGAGATTTGAGTAAAGATACAGTCAACAAATATTCTTCTTCTCTTTTTTTAAGAGATTCCTTCTGATCATGTGCAAGCTCAGGACATTCCGATTAAACTGGTATATGATTTTGTAATGCTCGTAAAAGTATTTTTAAAAGGAAATTAGTTTTTTGCCATGTTCATACAACCACCAGTGGGTTGTACAGTATATAGGAACTAGTTTATATGTCTGTTGGTTCCCAGTTACCCATTGGGCCTGTGCCGTCACTCCAGTGGTGTAGTAAAGGTCTGCACTGTCTTCTCTCCTAAAGTTACCCATTGGGCCTGTGCCGTCACTCCAGTGTTATAGTAAAGGTCTGCACTGTCTCCTCTCCTAAAGGCATGGAAAGGGTCTGCCACTCTGCTCTCAACACAAATAAGGTGCTGACAATGGATAATGAAGCGTGACAGTAATCTTAACACCACAACTGAAGGCAGCCTGACTTGACCACCTGCTGCTAATTAAATCATATGTAGTGTTATATACACAGCTCCTATGTACAAAGAGTACAAGCAGTAATTATTTGTTTGTGACTTGAAAGAGTTCTGCAGATTCATTACAATATCAACAAAATTATTAGTTGGTTTATAATGTGTTGTTTTATATTCATATATTACAGTTCACTGATACTTTATAAACTATCTTAGTTAATAGTTTTTTCTTAACACAGACTTGAACTTGTAAATGGCCTTGAACCTTCCAACATGAATCAGGTGGTTTAACCCCCTCAGCTGGCAAAATTCCTAGTAGCACCAGGCACAGATAGGCTTGCTTTTTTCCATGGAGATGTCTACATCATCCTCTGTTATAACCCCATAATCAATAGTCTCATGTATACGCCTATTCTATCACAATGGCATTCATCACATGTATTGCTTTATTCTCCACAGATAGTTCTCTCTACATTCTGGATGGGTGCAATGCAGGTTGGTTCTGTGCTGCGCCAGAATTGATTAGGCAGACTTTTACATTGTATGTGGTGGTTGGGGCGGAGGGGCTTGAGCTCAGGGCAGATAAAGCAACAGATAAACCCATGTTTGGAGAGGAGTAAGATATAGGGGGAGTGGGGGGGGCATGAGGTCCAGCATTGAGCTTCTGCACTGGAGCATCCAGCATCGCGCTGACCAGGCTAGCCCGCCAGAGAGGATGGATGGGCGGTGAAAGAATAGTGCTGTGCTCAGGGTCTTTTCCCTCCCTTTCATACACTGGAAACAAAACGCTGGCAGTTACAGATTCTGTCGCTTTCCATGATATGTTTGCCTGCCGTCGAATGTATAAGAGCTGCTTGATGCACAGTGGAGCAGTAGATAGAAATAGGCTCCTCTTTCAACCTTTCCGTTTGAGTGAGCCACTTCGACGAATAATATTGTGTATTAAAAGCAAAGGGATATTTTTATGTATGTTTTTTAAATGCTGAAAACCAAGCAACTTTAAGTTCTAGTCTTAACTGTCAGTGTTATTTCTGAGCTGTCTCTCAATAGACGAAGATAGACTTGACGCTCTTAATGTACATTCCTGTGTTTTGGCAAACTTAAACAACACTACGACACTCATCTCGAAGTCCGAGATGACAGATGATGTTTCTGTCGTGTTTCTGTTGTCCCTGTAGGGCTGTAGGTAAGTGACGTGGGAGCAGGGCCCGTATTAAATGGTTGGATGGTGGGATGTTGTATCTTCTTTGTTTTGTGCATTCTGCCCCCCCGCTCCCGGCCAGCGCTTACAGGGCAAAGCCCTCCATTGTGGGTGTAAGCCTGTTTTACAGGACGGTTAAAACCTGCTAGCGTGGGGAATTTATTTTCTATCACCTCGTCTCTTCAGACTGCTGACACCATCAAAACGTACCAATCCACTGACCATCTCCCTCCTATCCAACGTGGTCCATAGTTCATCCATCTCTTACATATAATTTGGGGCACTATATGAGGAACACCCTACAGCAGACAAACAGTGGGGAGAACAAGTATTTGATACTGCCGATTTTGCAGGTTTTCCTACTTACAAAGCATGTAGAGGTCTGTCATTTTTATCATAGGTACACTTCAACTGTGAAAGACGGAATCCAAAACAAAAATCCAGAAGATCACATTGTAAGATTTTTAAATAATGAATTTGCATTTTATTGCATGACATAAGTATTTGATAAATCAGAAAAGCAGAACTCAAAAGTTGGTACAGAAACCTTTCAATTATAGAGAAATCATACGTTTCCTGTAGTTCTTGACCAGGTTTGCACACACTGCAGCAGTGATTTTGGCCCACTCCTCCATACAGACCTTCTCCAGATCCTTCAGGTTTCAGGGCTGTTGCTGGGCAATACAGACTTTCAGCTCCCTCCAGATTTTCTATTGTGTTCATGTCTGGAGACTGGCTAGGCCACTCCAGGACCTTGAGATGCTTCTTACGGAGCCACTCCTTAGTTGCCTTGGCTGTGTGTTTTGGGTCATTGTCATGCTGGAAGACCCAGCCACGACCCATCCTCAATGCTCTTACTGAGAGGAGGTCCTGTCCCCTTTGCAGAAAAGCATCCCCAAAGAATGATGTTTACACCTCCATGCTTCACGGCTGGGATGGTGGTCTTGGGGTTGTACTAATCTTTCTTTTTCCTCCAAACACAGCGAGTGGAGTTTAGACCATAAAGCTCTACTTTTGTCTCATCATACCACATGACCTTCTCCCATTCCTCCTCTGGATCATCCAGATGGTCATTGGGAAACTTCAGATGGGCCTGGACACGCGCTGGCTTGAGCAGGGGGACCTTGTGTGCGCTCTAGGATTTGAATCCATGATGGTATATATGGTTTTCATTGAGACTGTGGTCCCAGCTCTCTTCAGGTCATTGACCAGGTCCTGCCGTGTAGTTCTGGGCTGACGATCTTCTGGGAGTACTTGCATGGAGCCCCAGACCGAGGGAGATTGACCATCATCTTGAACTTCTTCCATTTTCTAATAATTGCACCAACAGTTGTTGCCTTCTCACCAAGCTGCTTGCCTATTATCCTGTAGCTTATCCCAGCCATGTGCAGGTCTACAATTTCATCCCTGATGTCCTTACACAGCTCTCTAGTCTTGGCCATTGTGAAAAGGTTGGGGTCTTTTTATGATTGAGTGTGTGGACAGGTGTCTTTTATACAGGTAACAAGTTCAAACAGGTGCAGTTAATACAGGTAATGAGTGGAGAACAGGAGGGCTTTTTAGAGAAAAACGTACAGGTCGGTGAGAGTTGGAATTCTTACTGGTTGTTAGGTGATCAAATACTTATGTCATGCAATTAAATGCAAATTAATTATTTAAAAATCATACAATGTGATATTCTGGATTTTTGTTTTAGATTCTCTCACAGTTGAAGTGGACATATGATGAAAATTACAGACCTTTACATGCTTTGTAAGTAGGAAAACCTGCAAAATCTGAAGTGTATCAAATACTTGTTTTCCCCACTGTATGGCTGGACTGTCTCCACCCTTGATCAATATCTGGCATATAAGCATTATGGAAAAGATCCTCATAGCAACACTGATCGAAAAAAGGCCTAGATATTTTATTTAATATATGGCTGTAGACTGGTAATATAATAGAACTAAATGTACTAACTACACTCATTACAGTATAACACCAAGTTAATTAAACTTTAGGGATATCAATCTGTCCAGTTAGGAAGCATAAGCGATTGTAAATCAATTTCACCTGTTTTGGTGCAAATGAAAGTGACAGCAGGTTTACTAGATGCAACAGCAAGACAACCGCCAAAAATGGAAATCTTTAGCAGTTGGTGCTCTCTTTATCCTTCCTGATTCTTCAGTTTTGCATTTTGCTACTGTCCTTGTCACTACTGGTAGCATGAGGCGGTACCTGCAGTGCATTCTGGTCGCACAGGTAGTCCAGCTCCTCCAGGATGGCACATCCATACGCATCATCGCAAGAAGGTTTGCTGTGTCTCCCAGTACAGTCTCAAGAGCACGGAGGAGATACCAGGAGACAGGCTGTTAAACGTTGAGACCAGGACAGGGCCATAGAAGGGCATCAACCCAGCAGAAGGACCAGTATCTGCTCCTTTGTGTGAGGAGGAACAGGAGGAGCACTGCCAGAGCCCTACAAAATTATCTCCATTGTGCTACTGGCATGTTTCTGACCAAAACTCCATGAAAATGGCATGAGGACCTGACGTCCTCTAGTTGGACATGTGCTCACAGCCCAGCATCGGCAGGGAACACCAGAATTGCCAGGTCTGCTATTGGCGCCCTGTTCTCTTCACAGATAAGAGCAGGTTCACACTGAGCACCTGACAGATGTGAAGGTGTCTGGAGACACCGTGATGAACGGTATTCTGCCTTCATCATCCAGCATGACAGTTTTGGCGTTGGGTCAGTGAGGGTCAGGGTAGGCATATCCTTGGAGGGTCACACAAGCTTCCACGTGCTAGCCAACAGTTCTGACTGCTGTTAAGGTACTAAGTTGAAATCCTCAGCTCAGACCCATCGTCAGACCTTACACTAGGGCAGTGTGCCCTGGGTTCCCCCTGGTGGAGGACAATGCCCGGCCTTATGTGGCCAGAGTGTGTAGGCAGTTCCTGGATGATAAAGGCATTTGATGCCATTGATTTGTGTCCATTGATGGTTATTACATAATTTTGATCTCAACAAATGACACAATGGATTTTTAAGATTTTGGTCTATAACATTTCCAATGTGTGATTTGAGAGATCTCTTTATTTCTTTGAGCAGTGTATTATGAAGACGCAGGAGCCGTTCTCTACTACCTGAGGTGTTTCCTTATAGCCAAACCCTTTTTTTGGGTTTGATTAAAAAATTGATTAAAACTTCTGATAAATGACGTGTTGTTGCCTATATTGTGTTTGTTGATCATAGTGCACATATGAAGAAAGTATATTTGTTAGTTCTAAAATGCATTTTAGCTTAATGGTGAATTTGTTTATATGCAGTTTGTAATGCATTTCACTGCTCCACATTAGCGATCTCCATATTTTATATTTATTGGGACATTGCAGGATTAATTTTTATATTGACTCTATACTCCATAGATTGAGATTACAATCTAAATATTAGATCGAGTTTAGTCAGGTGTTTAACATAATTTTTGCATACATGAGCGCTGTCAAGTCCTGATTTTAGGGTTTGTATATGCCTTTGAAGTCTGTAATTGGAGACTGTCATCCTGATGACAAAAGAAGTAACTGTAAAACTCAATCAATACAACAAACATTATAATACTGATTGTCTGTCTTGCTGGGGTAAAATATGATGTTGCTTTGGACCTTTAGAAATGCTAACACCCATAGCTAGAGATCTAAAGCCTGACTGACAGAAAATAAAACACTGTGGCATAAAATGGCAGGCTAACTTTTCATTGAGCAGGGAGGGCAGGAATGAGATAGCCCTCTATTAATCACCGTCTATTAATCACCGTCTATTAATCACCGTCTATTAATCACCGTCTATTAATCACCGTCTATTACAGTTTTTTTCAGTCGCTAACAAGCGTTTGTCCAACCAGTTGTCACATTTTCAAAACTCTAAACACAATTAGCACAGCATCGGTCTTTTGTGGCCAGACCATTCACAAATTTCAAGTCGTTTTCACACAATATGTAGTTAGTGAACACATTTCCACAATGCTTACATTTTCTTAACAGACAAGCTATACCTCCCA
>JACXGM010006960.1:0-31589 GCA_016801145.1 Umbra pygmaea | reverse complement strand
ATGATGAATTATAGCCGATAAAACAATATGCTTCCCAATACGATAGCGTTACGTTTCTG
This sequence comes from Umbra pygmaea, assembly GCA_016801145.1. Taxonomy (NCBI): domain Eukaryota; kingdom Metazoa; phylum Chordata; class Actinopteri; order Esociformes; family Umbridae; genus Umbra; species Umbra pygmaea. Next base: position 31,530 of record JACXGM010006960.1, on the reverse strand, counting down.
TACATGAAAAAATGAAAGCGCAAGTTAATATCACAGTCACCATAAATGTTCAAGGCTTGTCATTTTAAATGAAGAACACGTTGCAGATGCAAAACAGACAGCCGGTATATTTCGCTCCTCATTACCTATATCTCCCCACCTTCCAAAACGAAGCGCCAGGCTCTGGTTGTGCGTGTCAACGCGCCACGTGATTTAACTAATATAGGCTATATATACGTAAAAAATTTAAAAAACTTCTTAACCGTTTAACTGATAGTATTAACCGGTCAAATGTTTTACTTTCGGTTAACGGTTAAACGGTCAATATGAGCATCCCTAGTAGGGACACCAGGGCAGGTGTGGGGTGGCCATGTCTGTAGGGACAGTAGGGCAGGTGTGGGGTGGCCATGACTGTAGGGACAGTAGGGCAGGTGTGGGGTGGCCATGTCTGTAGGGACAGTAGGGCAAGTGTGGGGTGGCCATGTCTGTAGGGCGACTAGGGTAGGTGTGGGGTGGCTATGTTGGTAGGGACAGTAGGGCATGTGTGGGGTGGCCATGTTTGTAGGGACAGTAGGGCAGGTGTGGGGTGCCGGACGGACAGTTACAGGTCAGAGAACACTGAGGTACTGGGTGTTCCTGGCCTGGGTCCAGTCTCTACCAGAGCAGCCCTATGTTACTGCCGACATGCTCAACCAATCAGACCTCACTACAGTGCAAGGTTCAAACAAAATGTGAAAGTGGGCCTATGAACAGCTAAATTAAGAGAGTATATGGCTAGAGAAAAGCACATTTATACAACCTCACTGTGAAAGAGTAGCCTTAACTAAGATTCTTGTTAAGAACTTGTACAAGTGCCTTTTGCTGTGAACTGACTGCTGGAGTGTTGTCATGAGTGACTTAGCTTCATTAAACAGAGGACATGTCAAATTCTGAAGAAAAGAGAGAGAAACTGCCATTATGTACATTCTATATACTAATAAAAATAAGCTATGTATGTGAAGATCATCTCTGTTTCATGGGTGTTAAAGCATAGCTAGCTATCGCACAACTGGTGTCAGATATGAGATCAAGCCCTGTATTTACGGGCCAACAAAGCAATGAAAATATGATACGACAGAGATTGGTGGGACTCAGTGGTTATGGAACCTGTGCAGAGGGGCTAAGCTAAAAGCAGCAGGGCCATTGTTCCTAACTGTCTAGCCTGGAGATAATGTGTCATGGGAATAGATTGATAAGTGTAACCAGAATGGAGAGAACTGTTATGAATCTCTTGTATCACTGGTTGATCAGTGGGGCCAGGAAAAATGAGCCACTAATTCTTGAAAGGATTGCCTTGGAACATGAAGCATTGCAGTCAGATGAACCTCTTAATTAATCATAAAGCCCTTGAATAGGTAGATCTGGTGAGCCAGATCAGAGCTATAGCATCATAGTGAAACATCTCAGGGGGGGTAAAGGAAGAATGTTTTCAGAACAACTGAGACAGGCTACATCCAAGAGACTGGATGGATCCTGGACACACTGCAAGGTAATATAATGAGGCAGCCTTAGAAGTTTCATTCGTCCTTTTTCTGGAGATCAGTGAAATAGATGCTGGTCTGAGACAGCCAAGCCAAACAGCTAGGATAATCTGTCAACCAAGGAGTGTGGTTAAGGTCGGAGTAGATCAGATCCATGATCAAACGTTACATTTTACAACTGCTGTTACTCTGAACAGCAGACAAGAATAACCACTTTGCCTAGGTTAGTTAGTTTGTAGTAGTTAAAGTACCAACAGGTATTAAACTTTCAAAAGTAAACGATGTAGAAAGTGGATTTAAGCACATCGGTGACATTAAAACATTTGTTTTGAAAGTGAAACAGAAAATATACATAACATAAGCTTGTCATATCTGTTTTTGTTCAAGCTTGGCTGTTTATAAATGGGAGAGGTTTTGGAGATATCAGTACCTGAATACCTTCACAACGAGACTGACAAAATAAGATAAATACAGTTGGCTTTCATTTTTAATCTTTTTTATTGTCACAGAGTTATTTCAGAATTCAGGCCCTGTTGCTGACATGACAGCTGTGATTCTCACGTGTGATGATAAGCATGGTGATCTGGGGTTTTCCTGGCTATTGTAGTAAATGAGTGATTGGAGGCAGACCACCTAAAAAGGAGGGCTACTCTTATCTGTGAATGGCAGGACACAGTCGGCTTACTGGAGGCGTGTTATTAAGGAAACTGATAAGATGGAGGTTACTTTGTGCCCTACTAGGAAGCAGCCGACAAGCCACCAGCTAGTACAGTAGGTACAGCTTGACTGTGGCTATCTACAGTACCTGGACGTGGGCTAAATTACTATTGGCTTGTACACGTACAAATAATAATTATACCTACATAAAAATGTTTGTTATTTATACTTTGGTCAGACCAAAAGGTTCACATTACTGAATAACCCCACTATTAAACAACATTTTTAGCAACAACTGTTGCTAAACGCTGATCAATGGTAATACATATGTATTGAGTTTATCTGGTTGAAAATATCTTAATGAATGAACCCGAATCCACTATGTTAATCTGTATCTAATAATTAAATCGGATGTGAAACCGCCAACACTGCTGGGGCGTATGCATGGTTAAGGGGTATGCACTCCAGCTGGCTGGAATGTCAGGAACACTTTAGAAATGCACGAAACAGGTCACGGGCTGAATTCCACCTTGTGAGTAGGTAGCCAATAGGTCGTATTATTGTAGAATAAAGTACGTTTTTGGAACCAGTTTAACTACCTAAAATATAAACAAACAAGCAAGACGTTGTCTTGCTGTAAAATTATACTGTACGTAAAACACATTTTCTTTAAACATTCTACAATCAATGAAGGCACGCACCAGGTTGGGCTGGACGTAGTTGCCAGTGCTTTTCCTTGGCGACATTTTTCGCTGTGACATGATGGGAGGTAGCTAAAGTGACAGGGTCATTCGATAACACTTTTACACAAGTAAATATACTACCTGTTATCCCACGGTTGAAATACCAAACCTATAATTTAATTTATATGTGCATTATATGCTTTATTTATTCATCGGGTAGCTTAAACTCTAAAAGCTTGCGCTAATGCTATATTGCTAATATGCTAGCAAGCTACTTCCTGGCAACCTGTTGCAAACAATGCCATTGGAAAATAAATTACGAATGAAACAACCACTCACTTTTTCAGCAACACTGTCGACAGTCTATTCTTTTTTTTTGCCGGTTACACAGCTACTCCAATAGGTTGTGTATCAGCCGAGTGAAGAAAAATACTCAACTTTACTAACTTCGTGCCACACTATCATACGACAAACTGTAGGGTAGCCTGGCGTCCTGGTCTATCTCATTGGCTCTACAGCGCCCCAGCACGTCCATAAAACAATATTCATCATTGGACAACACTCAGGGCACAGGACCCAAACAATTCCTTCTCTTGTCCAATGAGAAAATCACATCTATGAAATGACATGGATGAACTCAACGTGTTTCCTATGAAAATATATATATATTTCAAATCAGGGCAATAGAATCAAATACAAATGCTTTATTAATATAGTAAATAAGAAACTTAACTCAGTTTTACATAATGATCAAAGATTTAATTTTTCATCAGTTTCATCAATATCATTACAGAAAATGTTTATAGTACATAATTCAATATCTCCTCATTGCTCATTAATTTCTTCAGAAGTGCTGGTCACCATAATATCTGTACAATATCACTGTTTTCTATTTCGTCTCATTTCTGTACAGTGTTTAAATAGTTGTTAAAAAGGCAGTCAGCACTTTAAATAAACTCTTTTTTTATTTAATGAAATGAAACAAATAAAGGAAGGTTTTCTCTCTCATCCAGTTGTCTCACCTGTCTGCACTAGTGTGGGGTGAGCCCTTCTGGAAGGGTGATGGTGGCAGAGAGAGGGGGTGTTTGTAGAGTAGGACAAGGTGGACATATTTAGATATGTGAAAGGATATAAATGGCTTTGGGTGGGACTTTAGTACCAGGTGGGGTCAGACTATGAAGAAGCTAGTGGGCCTGGAGAGCAACTAAGATAATTGTCAACCAGTTAAGACGTTGCCTTCAAGGCCTGTATTCATAAACAAGTGCTGATCTAGGATAATCTTCTTTTTTATATCATAATGAATAAGGTTATACAGTATTTCTAGAGGTGGACGTGGGTCTGTATCCAAAAAGCATCTTAGATCTGGAGTGCTGACCTAGGATCGGTTTTGCCTTTTAGATCATAATAAAAAGATGATATATACAGATACTAGAACAGCCCTCTAACTCTGACATGCAATGTGTGCACAGGACCTGATCATGGAGCAGCACTGGTACCAATTTATGAATAGAGGCCCAGGTCTCATAATGATGACCCCATAACCTTTGACAAATGACGCCCACCACTTTCGGCACTGCGCACATGAACACGACTCACAAGTTAAACGACAAGCAAAGCTGTGTGTGAAGCCATTGTGAAGCGTAAATGAGGCCTGTATAATGAGGCACTGAAGACTTGTAAAAAGAGGGAGACAGTGGTGTCACCTATAAACCCCACAGGGCTCTGAAACCTCTCATCTTATCAAGCCAGAGCACCAAGGCCACATACCGATTCTCCACTCTTTTCCTGAAAACTTTCTTGCATAGATTTAGCATTGGATGCAACTCCCCTCCAGCCTCAAGTCTTACACCATTCCCATGCATTTAATAACAGTGAGCGTGCAATGGCACACTTCAGGAAATGAGTGGAGAATCGGGACATTGCCCAAGGGGGACGTTTCACATTATTTTGAATAGGGTTTCTTTGTGAATCCTGTAAATCACCTACAGCTTCCTACTGAAATGCTACTGCTATCTATAAGGTCTAGCGTTGTACACACAAAGCAATTGCAAGGATGAGGGAGAAACAGAGTTGCTTAATATGAGGATAATATAATGTTAATAATTATAATAATAATCATAATAATTATCATAATAATATAATACAGAATAAATCTCTTATGTTTTAAATATTTTTTTCTCCACTTTTAAAAGGTATTACATTTTGTCTTTCTTTGAAATACAATGATTTCTTAAAATTCATATTTTTATGATCAATGTATTCTTTTGCCGTTTGAGAAGTTGATTAATTATACTTGATCGACTTCATTATCCAAATCAATGAAAACTAGCTGTGCCGTTACATATTACAGATTATTTTACGATATGTGGACATGCACCACTTTCTCCTCCGATCTATCTATCAATCCCTGGAAGATGACATCATCATAGTCGTCCTATGACCATCACGTCCACGACCTCTCCTTTATGCAGCTCCACGTATTGCTCAGTTTTAGGAGGCAGCATCAGTAGCCCATTGGCACTCCTCATGCTCATCAGCCGACTGCTCATCTGATTTCCTGGCAAGCCCGACGGGGAATGGGGGGAAAAAGACCAAGAATGTTTTCCATGCAAATGTGCCAATATCAGATTCTCATGTTTACGTGTTTTCTGGTGCCGATACCTGTGCTCTGTGCCCAAGGCAGGGGTTCCTGGTGGTGCCACGTCAGGATGCAGCGGTGGTACTCTGGACGGGGGTCCAGCTTCACATCACAGGACAGCTGTTGTCACAAAAAGGAGAGCAAGGTGCAGAAATGACGATTTCACTCAACTGTAAACCCCCCCGGGTATTCGTATTAAAAGCTGTGTACATCTACGGCAACAAACTTTAAAGTACTGGCATATCGGATTCCCTGGTCAACAACCTTAAGGTGGAACAATTTCCTGTTTCCTGTCTAGTAAAGTACCCTGGCTTTGATGATGGTGGGCCGGGGGTCCAGGATTCCCTGCATCTTCCTCAGTGCAGGGATGACGAAGAGGTTACAGGTCACCACAGCAGACACGGGGTTACCTGACCAACACAGAGAGAAGTGCTGAGGATGACAGGGACACAGAGGGGGTATTACCACTGTTCGTGGGGCTGAGGGAGGACAGGGGAGAGGCCAGTGAGGGGGTCGTTTGGACGATAGGGGCTGGATTGAGCCTGGTGGTTGTTGACGCACAACAACTAGCAGCCCCTCCAGACCAGGACAAGGCCCCGTTTCAGAAAACAGAGAGTCTGGGCCTTGAGGAAGGGGTCTGGCTTTGAGGGCCACAGAGCCACACTCCAAAACTCACACCAGTGCAGTGGTAGAAAAAATAGCCAATTGTTTTAGTTGAGTAGAAGTAGACACTCAGGTTAAAGTCACTCAGTAAAATGGTGTTTGAGTGAAATTCTGAAAGTGTTTGGTTTTAAATTCTGTATACATGGCTGTTTTCATTTTAAGTAAAACTTATTTTTTTCATTGATGGATAGTAAAGGGAATATTTCAACAGGTACAAGCCATTCACTAAATTAAGCATGTGAGTTCAGTGATTCCACAATGTCCGTGGCAGATCAGAGATGGTCTCTTTATTCAGTAAGGATGTTGTTAGACTACAATAGATTCAGTCTAGGTCTTTGAAAAGTTACGTCAATGTTGCGCCGCCGATCATTGTTTTATGGTCTAAACAGATTAATTGTTGTGCAAGGTCTCCAGAGGTAATGTGGGACACTTCCTCAACAGATGCCTCCAATGACTAGCTAGGTCTAAATGCAGATCTTACAGTGATTTTTTATGCACACTACGCAGTGACACAGAAGTCTGAGACTCTGAAGTCCTTCCAGCACCATCTTGTATGTACACAATAGACACACCAGATAAGTTAGTTACCTATCTTTCTTTCCTGCTGAGCATTTAAATTAGTCAGCTTTTGGGCATCAGGGAAAGTGGACTGCAGAAAAAGCTATATAATTTTTAATTATGTAGTAGAGTAAAAGTTGAAATATAAAAATTAAATGTGAATAGGACAAATCCTTGAAGTAGGCCATCAAGGCATATTGAACAGTACTATAGTTTATAAGGCATATTGTACTAGAGTTTACACAGAGTTCAAAATTATTTTTTCAAATGATAATTTACACTGATTTTCCTAAATAGTTGATGCAATATAATATTCAAGTCACCAACCGTCAGGGTATAAGTCAAATTTCATTGAACAAACCACCCAATAAAAACAGTATTTTTTTCAAAATATAAAACTCAAAATGCACTGTTCCAAATTATTATGCACAACAGTTTCAAAACATTTAATATGTATTAAAGAATTGAAAATGGTAATTTGTTGAATTTGTAGCTTTAGGGTGTATATTTATTGATATCAAAAGCTATTTCAATCAAACACATCTTAACAGGGCAAGTTACATGTTAACATAGGACCCCTTCTTTGATATCATCTTCACAATTCTTGCATCACTTGAACTTGTGAGTTTATGGAGAGTTTCTGCTTGAATTTCTTTGCAGGATGTCAGAATAGCCTCCCAGAGCTGCTGTTTTGATGCAAACTGCCTCCCACCCTCATAGATCTTTTGCTTGAGGGTGCTCCAAAGGTTCTCAATAGGGTTGAGGTCAGGGGAGGATTGGGGCCACACCATGAGTTCTCTCCTTTTATGCCCATAGCAGCCAATGACACCGAGGTATTCTTTGCAGCATGAGATGGTGCATTGTTGTGCATGAAGATGATTTTGCTATGGAAGGGACGGTTCTTCTTTTTGTATCATGGAAGAAAGTGGTCAGTCAGAAACTCTACTTTGCCAAAGTCATTTTCACACCTTCAGGGACGCTAAAGGGCTCAACCAACTCTCTTCCCATGATTCAGGCCCAAAACATGACTCCGCCACCTCCTTGCTGACGTTGCAGCCTTATTGGGAAATGGTGGCCATGCACCAACCATTCACTACTCCATCCATCTGGACCATCCAGGGTTGCACGGCACTCATCAGTAAACAAGACTGTTTGAAAATAAGTCTTATTGTATTGCCCACTGCAACCGTTTCTACTTGTGAGCATTGATTTGGGGTGGCCGAATAGTAGGTTGCACAACTGAAAGCCTCTGAAGGATCCTACGCCTTGAGGTTTGCGGGACTCCAGAGGCACCAGCAGCTTCAAATACCTGTTTGCTGCTTTGTAATGGCATTTTAACAGCTGCTCTCCTAATCTGATGAATTTGTCTGGCAGTAACCTTCTTCATTATGCCTTTTATCTGCACAAACCAGTCTGTGCTCTGAATCAGCCACAAATCTTTTCAAAGTACAATAATCACACCTAACTTTGTGAAATACCTAATGTTTTCATACCTTGTCCAAGGCATTGCACTATTTGATGCTTTTCCGCAGCAGAGATCCTTTTTCCTTTCCATGTTGCTTGAAATCTGTGGCCTGCTTAATAATGTGGAACATTAAAGTAATTTTCCTTTAATTGGGCTCACCTGGGAAACTACCGGTAATTATCAGAGGTGTCTGAGATTGATTTCAGTGATCCAAAGAGCCCGGAGACACAATACCATCCATGAGTTTGATTGAAAAACAAAAAATGTAATGTTCTTGACACTTCATTCCAATTTGCCAAATAATTTGGAACGCGATGTATAAGGCATATTGTACTATAAGGCATATTGTCCTATAGTTTTTAAGTCATATAATACTATAATTTGAACTATAGTAAATAGTCTATACCACTGTACCAGTGTGACTATGAAGACTGACATCAGGCTGGGATCAGATCAGAACCAAATTAGTCAGTCCCACTGTGTAGATTGAGAAGGGGCTATTCAGTAAGTGCTCTTTAAAAGAACTGGAAAAGGTGAGTGCTCTTTAGAGGGTCTGTTTGTGCTCTTTCTTTACACCAACGAGCAGCAGTGAACTGTAGCGATGGGAAAGGAAGAAGGTGGGCGGCGCTCTCAAAATCACAACAAGCCAACAGCATGGAGTCATGGGATAACCACATAGGTCAGACAGGGGACACACAGAAACAGAACGAGAGGCAACAGAATCACCAGCAAGGCCACAAAAACGCAAAAAAAACTAAACAATATTTCTCTCAGAAAACAGAACAGAACAAAATTAAAGAAAAACTTATGTTTATGTTACAGCTTTTTTTAAGATTCAAGTTTGGGTTTATTAAAAAGTGAAGTGATCTTAGTTGAATCACTAACAGGTCACAAATGCCCCCAAACATGCCCAAAGTTCAGAAGACTAAAATAAAAAAATTAAACTGGTTTGTTTGGCCACAAGTTTGCATTTTGAGATAATTTCTGGGCAATAATCGTTTAAGCCCTCTTAATGGGAGAATTATCTCCTTGCCATATTTGGTGTAAATTCCGTTTTCTGAGCTCAGAATTAAGCTTGCTTTCAGATAGTGAGCAGTACACAGTACGGTCGACCATGGTGGAGCACCTACTTCCGCGCGGGGGCGGTGGCAGTGGCTGCCTGCTTGCCTCACTGTCGGGCACAGAGTCGATGAGAATGGCGCCTGTGTCTCTGAAGGTGAAATTACCTTAAAGGGGGAATATAAAAAGAGTGGCAGTCACCACAGCCAAAGGCTAGCCCTCCCGACAAATGTAGTATGGGCAGAGGCAAGACGGGGGTGTGGGGGGGGCTGTTGGGGCAGTAGGACGGGGCAGAGACAGGGGCCAGGTAGAGTGATTAAGCAGAAGGACAAAAATGGCTGTTGTCAGCAGGTTTTGGGAAGATAAGAGGCGGGGCTCTTCAGTTGGTTGGATGGGTTCAATTTTCAGATGGGGGTCAGGGGTCTAGAGCTGACTGAGTCTGAGGTAAAACATAGGAGCACAGTTTTAGAGGACTTCAATAAAAGCACACAAATTCAGGGGGGAAGGGAGTTTTTTTCCCCCCAGGGTGCCGGAGAAATGAAAACAAGAGTGTGATAAGAGAGATACATCAGCTCTGTCAAAAGGCATGCGGTTGGATTAGTTGCACACGTTTGCCTCAGTGAAACATACTTGGTTGGTAATCTGTGAGCAGAAACACAGATGAGTGTCTGAAATCTCCATCAAGTCCCATGTTCCCTTGCCAGTCCTGAGACTCAACAACATCTATACACTCAAACCCAAATAAAATACTGGACAAACAGCACACATGCACGTCACAAACGGCACACCCGCACATCTCATTACCTGGTAGAGCAAATATCAGTTTCCGTGCTCCGTCGATGTCTACAGTCGCAAAGGTGGTGGGAAGACTAAGATGAGAGAAGACATGATGTTAAGTTACGTTCAGTTCATCCTTGCGTCAGGAAGTGACAACCCATACGACTTTTAAGTTTGAAGTAATGTAGCACTTTGAAAATTCAATGCTTCTTACCCTGGCTTCATAAAGACCCTTCCAAAGTGGATCTGGGCATGAAGGTCAATGTCCAGAACCTGCTTCAGATAGTCCTAAAACACAATGAGAGACACAGAAGATGGATAGCATTTAGCAGACAATCTTATCCAGAGTGACTTACAATAGGTAGTGCATACAATTCTATATGAAATTCATTTTCATTCTGGTCCCAGAGGGAGTTCAACACGCAACCTCTGCATTGCATATGCCATGCTCTATCAGAGAAGCTGAACACGACCCTTGTTTACAGTGTATTTTGCACTGGATAAATTTAATCGTATTGAGTTATTGCTAGGAACCCCTAATTTAACAGAAGCGCTATGCATCTGACACGTCTGCCAGTCTCTGACAGATGGTGAGGTGTCCATTTGTGATCCAAAAACAGAAGTAATTGGAGCAGAAAACCCACAGAGAAAAGCTGAGGACTCAGCTAAAGCAGTAAACATACAAAAGGTCAGCCAAACCAAGAACATCATCACTCAGAGTAACAGCATGGTCCGGACAGCAGATGGCAGCAGAGTGCAGTTCGATCATAATTAAACTTGCAGTCAATTCTAAAGTAAATGAAATATCAGATATTTTGAATGAACCTAGCTGTGATGGTATTGATTTAGCATTCACGTTCACACAGTGAGGTCTTGCAAAGGAAGAGGTCTGAACCAGCCTCCTGTTTTACCATTCACTGAACCTCACCTTCTCCCCCATGGACACGCCACCTGAGGTGATGATGACGTCAGCACGGCTGATGCCCTCGTTCAGTGCATTAAGGAGATCATCTGGGCTGTAATGTAAATGTTGAAGTTCAGACCCTCCCATCCTTCTAATTCTATATGTATCTATAGCTTTCTAATAGTATACTGTATGTATTGTATTAGCACTCTACTCCAATATGTAACTATAGCATTCTAATCCAATATGTAACTATAACATTCTAATCCAATAGCGATATCATTTTAATTCAATATGTAGCTATAACATTCTAATCCAATATGTAGCTATAACATTCTAATCCAAAATGTAACTACAGCATTTTAATCCAATATGAAGCTATAGCATTTAATAAAATATATACATAATTCTAATTCAATATGTAGCTATAACATTCTAATCCAATATGTAGCTATAACATTCTAATCCAAAATGTAACTATAACATTCTAATCCAATATGTAACTATAGCATTCTAATCCAATATGTAACTATAGCATTCTAATCCAATATGTAGTTATATCATTCTAATCAATTATGTAACTATATCATTCTAATCCAATATGTAGCTATAGCGTTCTAATCCATTAGTTAACTATATCATTCTAAACCAAAAAGTACTATATCATTCTAATCCAATATGTAGCTATTGCATTCTAATCCAATATTTGGCTATATCATTTGAATCCATTATGTAACTATATCATTTTAAACCAATATGTAGCTATATCATTCTAAACCAATATGTAGCTATATCATTCTAAACCAATAAGTAACTTCGGTATATCATTCTAATCCAATATGTAGCTACAGCATTCTAATCCAATATGTAGCTATAGCATTCTAAACCAATAAGTAACTTCGGTATATCATTCTAATCCAATATGTAGCTATAGCATTCTAAGTCAATATGTAACTACAGTGCCTTGCGAAAGTATTCGGCCCCCTTGAACTTTGACCTTTTGCTAAATTTCAGGCTTCAAACATAAAGATATGAAACTGTAATTTTTTGTTAAGAATCAACAACAAGTGGGACACAATCATGAAGTGGAACGAAATTTATTGGATATTTCAAACTTTTTGAACAAATAAAAAACTGAAAAATTGGGCATGCAAAACTATTCAAGTTAAGTTAATACTTTGTAGCGCTACTTTTTGCTGCGATTACAGCTGTAAGTTGCTTGGGGTATGTCTCTATCAGTTTTTCACATAGAGAGACTGAAATTTTTGCCCATTCCTCCTTGCAAAACAGCTCAAGCTCAGTGAGTTTGGATTGAGAGCATTTGTGAACAGCAGTTTTCAGTTCTTTCCACAGATTCTCGATTGGATTCAGGTCTGGACTTTGACTTGGCCATTCTAACACCTGGATATGTATATTTGTGAACCATTCCATTGTAGATTTTGCTTTATGTTTTGGATCATTGTCTTGTTGGAAGACAAATCTCTGTCCCAGTCTCAGGTCGTTTGCAGACTCCATCAGATTTTCTTCCAGAATGGTCCTGTATTTCACTCCATCCATCTTCCCATCAATTTTAGCCATCTTCCCTGTCCCTGCTGAAGAAAAGCAGGCCCAAACCATGATGCTGCCAACACCATGTTTGACAGTGGGGATGGTGTGTTCAGGGTGATGAGCTGTGTTGCTTTTACGCCAAACATAACGTTTTGCATTGTCGATTTTGGTTTCATCTGACCAGAGCACCTTCTTCCACATGTTTGGTGTGTCTTCCAGGTGGCTTGTGGCAAACTTTAAACAACACTTTTTATAGATCTTTCATAAATGGCTTTCTTCTTGCCACTCTTCCAGAAAGGCCAGATTTGTGCAGTATACAACTGATTCTTGTCCTATGGACAGACTCGCCCACCTCAGCTGTAGATCTCTGCAGTTCATCCAGAGTGATCATGGGCCTCTTGGCTGCATCTCTGATCAGTCTTCTCCTTGTATGAGCTGAAAGTTTAGAGGGACGGCCGGGTCTTGGTAGATTTGCAGTGGTCTGATACTCCTTCAATTTCAATATTATCGCTTGCACAGTGCTCCTTGGGATGTTTAAAGCTTGGGAAATCTTTCTGTATCCAAATCCGGCTTTGAACTTCTCCACAACAGTATCTCGGACCTGCCTGGTGTGTTCTTTGTTATTCATGATGCTCTCTGTGCTTTCAACGGACCTCTGAGACTATCACAGAGCAGGTGCATTTACACTGAGACTTGATTACACACAGGTGGATTCTATTTATCCTCATTATAATTTAGGTCAACAATGGATCATTCAGAGATCCTCCCTGAACTTCTGGAGAGAGTTTGCTGCACTGAAAGTAAAGGGGCTGAATAATTTTGCTCGCCCAATTTGTCAGTTTTTTATTACTTAAAAACGTTTGAAATATCCAATAAATTTCGATCCACTTCATGATTGTGTCCCACTTGTTGTTGCTTCTTCACAAAAAATTACAGTTTTATATCTTTATGTTTGAAGCCTGAAATGTGGCAAAAGGTTGAAATGTTCAAGGGGGCCGAATACTTTCGCAAGGCACTGTATATCATTCTAATCCAATATGTACCTATAGCCTTCTAAACCAATATGTAACTATAGCATTCTAACACAATATTTAGCTATAGCATTCTAAACCATTATGTAGCTATATCATTCTAATCCATTATGTAGCTATAGCATCCTAATTCATAATGTAGCTATAGCATTCTAACATTATATGTAACCATATCATTCTAATCATATATGTAACTATAGCATTCTAATCCATTATGTAGCTATATCATTCTAATCCATTATGTAGCTATAGAATTCTAATCCATAATGTAGCTATATCATTCTAATCCATAATGTAGCTATATCATTCTAATCCATAATGTATCTATAGCATTCTAATCAATAATGTAACTATATAATTTTATATTATATGTAACTATAGCATTCTAATCATATATGTAACGATAGCATTCTAATCCATTATGTAGCTATATCATTCTAATCCATTATGTAGCTATATAATTCTAATCCATAATGTAGCTATAGAATTCTAATCCATAATGTAGCTATATCATTCTAATCCATAATGTATCTATAGCATCCTAATTCATAATGTAGCTATAGCATTCTAACATTATATGTAACCATATCATTCTAATCATATATGTAACTATAGCATTCTAATCCATTATGTAGCTATATCATTCTAATCCATAATGTATCTATAGCATTCTAATCAATAATGTAACTATAGCATTTTTATATTATATGTAACTATAGCATTCTAATCATATATGTAACTATAGCATTCTAATCCAATATGTAACTACTGTATATAATTCTAATCATATATGTAACTATAGCATTCTAATCCAATATGTAACTACTGTATATAATTATAATATTATATGTGACTATAGCATTCTAATCATATATGTAACTATATCATTCTAATCCAATAAAACTTTAGCATTTTAATGCAATATGTAACTATATAATTCTAATATTATATTTACCTATAACATTCTAATCCAAGTTGTAACTTTAGCATTCTACTAGTGTATATACAGTTGTGCTCAAAGGTTTATATACCCTTGGAGAATTGGTAATATCTGTACCATTTTCAAAGAAAGCATGAGTGAGCAGGCAATATTTTTCATGGAATTCATATTCAACTGTAGGTCATAACAGAATGGCACAATCATAATAGAAAACATGGAAACAAAGAAAATAATGAAATGACCCCTGTTCAAAAGTCTGCCTACCCTCAGTTTTCAATACGGTGTATTGCCCCCTTCAGCATCATTGACAGTGTGCAGTTGTTTGTGATAGTTTTATGTGACGCCCTAAATTCTTGCAGGTGGTATAGCTGCCCATTCGTCTTGGCAAAATGCCTCCAGGTCATTAAAAGTCTTTGATTCTCTTGCATTAACCGCATGTTTGAGATCTACCCAGAGTGGGTCAATGATATTAAGGTCAGGAGACTGTGATGGCCAAGCCAGAACCTGCACTTTTTTCTGCTGTAACCAATGGAGGGTCAAGTTGGCATTGTGCTTAGCGTCATTGTCGTGCTGGAAAATCCAAGAGCGTCCCATGCGCAGCTTTCATGCAGAAGAATGCAAACTGTCTGCCAGTATTGTCTGATAACATGCTGCATTCATCTCATCATTAATTTTCACAAGGTTACCTGCAGTGTTGGGTGAAGTAACTCCCTAATCAAGACAAAATGATCAGGTAAATGGAGTTAATATCTTACTGGTGACCATGATTGATATTTTCTTTACTTTTTCTATTTGTTTTATAGGTCTCTGTTAAGACATGAACTCCATTTACCTGATCATTTTGTCTTAATTAGGGACTTCCCAGAACTTGTGAACTCAACAAGTAACTGAAAAGTAACTGTAAAAGTTACTTAACACAACACTGGTTACCTGTGCCTTTAGTGCTCTTACACCTTCAAAACAGCAGTGAGCCAGCATGCTTCACAGTGGGGATGTTATTCATCACTGAGGTCCTGCTTTTGGGGCTTTCTCATGCGCCTGCATTTTCTGCTTTAGTAAAATGTGTAGCCCCAATTTTTGCTCCATCTTTTGATGTCAACAACGTACACATGTGCAGGCCAAAGTTTTTTTTGCGGTGATGAGCTCAGACCTGTGGTAGGCATCACGTGACCGTGGTATTGCGGTAATGCGGTAACCGTCCCAGCCCTAGTATATAGTACTGGACGTAACTATGTGTGACGTCACCCGTTTGGTTTGTGAAGATCTGATTTGAGTCATCGAGTTTGCCGTCACGATTTTAGACGAGAGGCGGAATCTGACTGTGACGTTAACTGAGAGTTGGCAATGCTGCTTACACTCTACGTTATGTTAAACACTTTCACTGGCACAGTCAATCACATCATAGCCACTCCCTAAAACACCCCCTGCTTTATTGCCAATTTTAAAATCAACAAGACCATAATTCAAAGAATGAACCTCATTCTGTATTGCAGAAGACTTCCAACTAGTGATTGAGACCATAAACTCATTATGAAAATGTTTACTGAGGTAATAAATCAATTGAGAAGTGTGTGACTTTCTTATAGAATTCTACAGAAACTGACCTCTTTTGTAACCGCACATGTCGCCCCCAGCTGGAATTCAGATACAATCCGGGTTTAAGACACTTCCGCATTTGCATCAATTTGCCAAACCAGATGCTAGCTCTGTGCTTAAAGCAAAACGGAGGATGTTTAAAAAAGATTTCAAACCAAATGCGTTACATTAGGCTGAAGGTAAGAAACTTAGTTTGAAATATGTTTTTATTTAAAGTATCTGTGCATTTAACAAAATAATTTTCCTTGCCTAATACTGACAGTATTTTCAGTACAGTGTCTGTTCCTTAACTAAAAAACAATGATTTTCTGTTCTCTGCATCTTGGTTGGTATTTAAGAACCAATTAATTTAACTGTACTTTTTATTTAATTTATCTGCAACATTATGTTGTATAACTATAGTTTTGCACAATAAATGTTCTCAAAACAACATTCAACGTTTCTTTCTTCCTTTAAAAAAAAATATTCAGCAGTTTCACTTTCCTTAGGGTCTATGTAACCTGTTCTGAAATGGTTCTATTTTAATATATATGTCGTGATATACATCGTTATCGCAAGAGGCTGCAATGTATATCGCAATATAGATTTTAGGCCATATCACTCATCCCTACTTAATAGGTGATTGAACAGTACTGACTGGCATTTGCAAGGCTTTGAAAATCTTTTTAATATCCTTTTCCAAATGTATGCAGTTCCAGTACCTTATTATGCAGGTCTTCTGACAGTTCTTTTCTGCTCCCCATGGCTCAGTATCTAGCCTGCTCAGTGTATCCATGTGAAAGCTAACAAACTCATTGACTATTTATACACAGACATTAATTGCAATTTAAAATGCCACAGGTGTGGGAAATTAACAATTAATTGCCATTTTAACCTGTTTGTGTAACCTTGTGTGTCTGTAACAAGGCCAAACATTCAACGGTATTTACACTTTTGATCAGGGTCATTTAGGTGATTTCTGTTATCAGTATGGTTTACAAAAGGAGCCAAACAACTGTGTGATAATTAAAGGCTTCATACTGCATGTTCACTATTCTTACATAACAGTCAGATATTTTTCATAAACAGTCATATTGTCAAAATCAATGCCGAAATTTCCCAATTTCTGCCAGGGCATGCAAACTTATGAGCACACCTGTAACTATAGCATTCTAAACCAATATGTATATATATCATTCTAATCTTATATGTAACTAACTCAAACTATAGCATTTTAATCCAATATGTAACTATAATATTCTAAATTTCTGCCAGGGCATGCAAACTTATGAGCACAACTCTAACTCTAGCGATCTAATCCTATATGTATCTACAGCATTCTGGACATATTTGCCTAGTCTCAGACTAAGAAGCCATTACATATTCTCTGGATGCTTTTTAGTCCAGGACTAGAATTAATGTGTGTCAATGAAACCAGATGAATTGCTGACTTGTCTCCGACGATTCCCAGGTTGATGGTGGGGTAGCCATGCTCCTGAATGGTGGCCAGCAGTGTGGATCTGTTGCTGTCTCTGATCTTCCCCGGGTGAAGGTCATCCTCTGGATTCAATAACTACACCACACAACAACAAAATGATCATGTTATGCATTGTCTATGGGAGACCATCTCACATCCTGCCACTTTTATAAACGAGCTGGGATTTAAAAACAGCGGTTGATTGCAGTACCGGCCTCTCCATATACATATACAATAATAGTGAAATCACCTAGAAGTTTGCTGAATTATTGCATTAAATTAATCAATATTATCTCTTTGTGAGGTTAGTAAATCTTCAGTGAACACCCCTGAGCATCTGCCCTGACTGCCGTTTCTTTGGGGTATTGGTCACCCCAAACCCAGGTATAAGTGTGTGTGCGCTTGTGGGTGTGAGCTCACTTCATTGCCAGTAGACATGACAGCCACCACGGGGAACTTCTGCACTTCCACCTCGGTGACCCCGACCGTGGCCAACAGGCCGATCTCAGATGGACCCATGTGGGTCCCCTTGGACAGGACACACTCTCCCCGCTTGATATCATGACCTATGGGCCTGCAGGAGACAACACAGAGGCCTTTAGATACTGATGGCTGTGCCAGCCATCCCTGTAGTAAACTGTTACATGTAGGGTTAGGCTAGAGTACTGTTATGGAAAGGCACAGTGGTAAAACTAGATATTCAGTTCTCTTCCTGAACTAAACAGATTTAAATGTCTCTGTCAGTCCTGACTGGTACAATTGCGAACGCTCGTTCACCTGATGTCCTGTCCAGGACGAGCCTGTACCAATATGCGCACTTCCAGCTCTTCTGTGCCCTGAAATGACGAACAAAGAGGTCAGTAGACAACAAACAATAGCCTCTATATTAGTCATACAGAGGAGTATTTTTAGGTAGAATAAAAAGTGTTAAGATTGTACAGAGGAGATACAGTGCAGAGAGGAGAGAAAAGTGGGTTGAGGGAGAGAGCAGAAATGTTAGTTGTTATTTGCATTGTATGTGTACACTGATCAGAAATAACATTATGACCACCTGCCTAATATTGTGTATGGACCACACGGCCAACCTTCACTCCCTACCTGCTCATTAAATCACGTAGGGTGCGAAAGCTGCCCCATGTGGTCTGATCCAACAGACAAGCTACTGTAGCTCATATTGCTGAAAAAGATAATGCTGGTTCGGATAGAAAGGTGTCAAAACAGTGCTTTGCAATTTGTTGCGTATGCAGTTTAGGAGACAAAAGTGGGACTTCCACAGTATTAGGAGGTGGCCATGATGTTATGGCTGATCAGTGTACTGTACAATCATTTTTTTGTGATGAACCGAAGTGGAGTCAGGAAGTTGACATCTGTGATGGCTGACTCACGTCCTCAGACTCGCGGAGGAGCTCCGTGTCCTCCACTTGCACCACAGCATCCGCCCCACAGGGGATCGGAGCACCCGTCGTCACTCGCATCACCTGGCCCGGCATCACCGTGTGGGTGGGCTGCAGACAGACACATGTTTTGGCCATCAGACAATTTGTTTAGCATGCTTATGAGTCAATGACTGCATCTCATTGCAGTCTGGTATGAAGTACTGTTATCAACATCTATATTGAGGTAAATCAATCATTATAATCCCGCTGTATATACAATGCATCTCCAGTCACAGTTTTATCTGTGGCAGAATAGGCTCAAGTTTTTATTTAATTATAAAGTAGGCCTAGTTGAGAGACTTGTTTAAAACACGACAGGCTTGACTTTACAATGCGTTAATAATGAACGTGTTTTAGTATTCTGTTTTATGATGCATAAAAGACAATCTTATTCCATATTACAGAGATTATGCCAAAAATGTATGGTATTGTAGCAGTACTGCATGTTATTCCAGCAAGTCTGTCCGAAAACAAAACACTATGCTTTTAAGATAGAAAAAAGACCTGTGCTGGATGTTTCAAATATGGTTAGACATCTTATTAGAACCCAACTAGAGATCAGCTATTTAGTGGTGATAACTACTCATTTACAAAGCACCTAGTGTTTTGGATTGTTACATTGATGGGATAATATATTGATTCTATCACAATTGCCATTGTAGAGAAAACGTTGACAACACAAACCAATGGTAAGATTAGTCACATTTAACTTCAGTGATGTGCATCTTTATGTACAGGCTGGTCATTTTCCTGCATGGCTGCACAGCTTAGGGGGAACATAGGCTGCACAGACGTCACACGGTGCATCTGTATGGAGTGGTCAAATGGTGCGTCTCTATGGGGAGGTCACAGGGTGCGTCTCTATGGGGAGGTCACATGGTGCGTCTCTATGGGGAGGTCACATGGTGCATCTGAATGGAGAGGTCACATGGGTTGTCTCTATGAATAGGTCACATGGGTTGTCTCTATGAATAGGTCACATGGTACAGTATGTCTCTACGTGTAGATCACATGGTACATCTCTACGGGGAGATTACATGGTACATCTCTACGGGGAGATCACATGGCATGTCTCGAAAATCACAGCTGAGCACGTGTGGAGCTGCACATGGCCGAACAGCCCATGGGACCTTAGAGGGAGGGCTTTCAGAGGAGTACTTTGAAATATCAGGGTTTACAAACCGCTCACCTGCTGCCCCGCCTGGGACTCCCCAATGATGAAGCGATCCCCAGGACCGTCAGCCGCTGAGAGGGGCAGAGAGAAAGACAGAGGGATTGAAATGGAGAGAGGGCAGTGTGACCAATAAAGCTGAAATTAATAAAGCTGAATCTCACACAATAAAAACTAGTATAAAACTCTGGCAGTAATAATCTGTAATGTTGCAAACACTTCTTGCACCTAAGGTCATTGCACCTTACCTCGCACAGCGTAGCCATCTTTGACAGATGCAGGGAAAGGCGGCAGGTTGTCTTTGGCATAGACGTCCTGGGCTAGGACTCGACCCATCCCATCTGGAAGAGCAGAGAGAGAGAGAGTGACAAGAGAGCAAAAGGTAGTCATTTCACACACACTGTGGGAAAACACAACATGGGATTGGCATGCTGGCGGAATAGGCTGCAGCCATTGGCAGGGTGCGCCGTGTATCCTCATGGATTAGTTAATGTGTGTGTGCAGTGCAGTGAAGACGGAAGACAACAGAAACCATGCTGCCAGACCACCTGTTGACAGTTGCACACAGTAATGTGGACAATGAAAGACAGGACGAGGACTTTAATGTGAAGAGGAAAAAGTCTAGACACACAGGAAATCCCTGCATCACTTAATACCTGTACTAGATGTGTTTGCTTGTGTGTTTGTGTGCTTGTGAAAGAAATAAAGAGTCAACGAGGGGTCAGTGTTTAGCACACACGTTTGTTTTTATTTTCCTTGTAGGGACCCAAACATCCATGTTACTTTTCCCTAAGCTCTTAATTCCAACCTCAATAACCTAACATTTAACCTATAATGCCTAAAATTAACTCTAACCCATTATTCCGAAACATAACTCTAAACCTAACCCATGAAGCCTAAACTTAACCCTAACCCACAATGCCTAAACTTAACTTTAACCCTAATTCATAATGTCTAAACCTAACCATAACCCTAATCCATAATGCCCTAAATGTAACTCTAACCCTAACCCATAATCCCTAAATGTAACCTAACACATAATGCCTAAACATAACTAACCCTAACCCATAATGCCTAAACATAACCCTAACCCTGGGGGTCCGTGTGGCATAGTGGGCTAATTTTACTGTATTGCAGGACAGTCTGTGTCATGATAGTCAGTGGTTTGAACCGGACTATGTGTTTTCTGTCTTTCCCCAAATCTCCTGCATGAGGCAGCGCAAATTGGCTTAGCGCTGCCCAGGATCGGGGTTAGATAAGTCAGATTTTCTATCCTGTCACGTCGCTCTCCAGTGACTCCATGTGTTGAGATCAGGCGTCTGTAAATTCAATCGCAGAAGTACAGCTGGTGTATGTAATCATCCTGTGCATGATCAGACTAAAAGCTTTTGTGTTGGATGAACAGTGCGAAAAGAATCGCCGGCTGGGCAACAAGGGGTTGGATGAACCATGTGCACTCCCCTCGCCATCCCACAGATCTGGCCAATGAGTTGCAGAGCTGCCGACAAGGCAGGGTTAGTGGGAATTGGCAAGGGAGGAAAATGGGGAAAAATTGGAAAAAAGGAAAAACTAAAATACATAAACCTAACCCATAATGCCTAAACTTAAATGTACAATATGTGTCTCTCAATCAAAACAATAGCAAAAGATGTACTTGGATGACGTCGGGAAGTAGCGTGGGATCATGGGTTTTGTTATCGTCATCAATGAAAACCTTCCAATCTAGCGTCTCCGGCAGAAAAAATGTTCACTGACAAAGTAATGTATTGTTAAAAATATTATAACTTAAACACGTTATGTTTGGCGGTTCCCTGGAACTTAGAGCAATTAGCGCAGTCAAAGGTTATATGACACCATTGACGGAAGACAAAATGAAACGTCCCGTGTCTTCAAATTATATTACAAATTTATCTGGATTTGAAAGTTGGTGGAAACATTTAGGATAATGTAAGTACACAACTAAGAAATATATATAATATAGGTATAGTGATGTTTGCTTTTTTAATGCAAAGTACATCTTTTGTTATTGTTTTGGAAACTACATATTATACCTTAAACTGTCTATCTTTGGAGATCCTGATCATAACCTTGACCCAGAGTTCCATGGTTCCCTATTTCCTAGCCTCACCCCTAACTGTAACCTTAAACCTAAGAAATACCATGTATGCCTAAATTTAAACCTAATGCCTAACACCAACCCTAAATCTAACTGGTAATGCCTAAGTAACACTAATTGTTTATTTTCAAAAAACACACTTTCCGTAGTGGGGACAAGTGTACCTAGATGCTGTTTTTTCTGGTTTGTCTATCTTTGTATATGGATCTTTGTATCATTGTTGCGGATCAAACCCATAAATAGCCAGAGACAAGATCCTCTGCTCACCTTCATCACATAAAAGACAGAGCCAGGACAAACAGAGGACGATGGCAGGTGGGTGAGTAAGTAATGAAGAAAGCATTGAGATGGATGAAGAGCGGTCTTCACTTCTGCCAGAGGCTGGTTACAAGGACACTTGTAAAACACTACATGTGACTAAATATAGAACTTGCTTTTACGATCAAACACATGGAGGTATCTATGGAAACAGAGGAATACAGAATACAGAGAGTGCCACCACACTCTGTCAAGCTGACTGACAGAAACAAAGAATGCGCAGTAAGATCAACCAACTTCCCATGGAAATCAAGACTCCATAATTACAGTCTAAAATACAACACAGACACACAGAGAAACAATACGGAGACAGGTAGACACAAGAGGCCCTCAAAAAATAGATCCATGAGCTCTATATTAACAGACGCAATGCTACACAACAATATGTGTTTGTACATTCCTACTTCAAACTGTTTTATTAAATACAACAATGTGATTCTTACGGTTAAGGGCCACTAAACGCATTACCTTCAGTTTCCAGCATCGAGATAATGTGGCACTGTTCTCTGCTAAACCATTATCAGGCCAACCAAAGCAAACTTTTTCCCACTCATTAACAACAAAACAAATGCGAGTGACGCCCATCCCGAATGGGAATGAAGATTCTTGAGCTTGGTTATTGAACGCAATGGAACATGCGAAACCCACATTGACTGCACATTTTGGTTTAAAAAGTCAATATTCTTCATCATTGGATGATCACTCTCCTTCCAGTTAATCTTTTCGTTATATAAACTAACAGGACAAAACAGCGCTTGGTCAAGTACCCTAACTTACTATCATGGAACAGTGTAACAATGGCATTTTTTTTTATATATGAGCGCTTTCCTGGAACAGCATGTTTAGGTCCTGCCTTAAGGGTTGGTCTCAGAGCATATGGCTGATTATGCTGCAGCCGGTCAGGCCACTACACCTACTGCTGTCCTTTAGTCAACATGTTGGTCAGATTCAACATGCCAGACAATGTTTAACCACTGTCAATCAACTCATCCAGTAAATACACTCTTCATTGTGACAGTTAAAGGAAACAAATTTAAGGGGTATGCATCTGTTTGTGGTCATATATGGTACTTGTGGTTTGTGTGTTTTGTGTTTTTCTAGGTCACATTGCTGGATTCCCCTGGACCAGGTGGTTGTTGCTTATATGGGTGTTGGGAAATGACAGAACTCCCAAAACTGGGTCCCTCCTCTTTTGACAGACCGAGAGACAGAGAGCGATAACATGGTTGGTTGTCTTGTGTTGATGGGTTTTGTTGGAGCAGATGAAGGACTGGTCCCAGTTTTCCACACAGATCTGCTGTCTGGGTGGGGCAAAGGCCACCTCTTCTAACAAATTGGATGCCAGCCGCAAAGGGCAAGAAGATTGATAAACTCTGTGCCCTGACCTTTGACCTATGCTGTTCTGCCTGAAAGGTCAAAAGCTCTGGGAAGTAAAAACCGACAACTTCCTCGTTTACATAAATGTTCACATAATTACCTAAAGGAGTCATTTTAAAATGCTGATATAGAACACACTAAGGAGGGTAGTGGGTGTGTGTTGCTAGCAGCCAGATCATGCAACAGCTTCTGAAGTAACAACAGCAAGAGGAGGAACCGGTAGCAGCCCACGGCCTGGTCTGAGCCCCCTAGTGTTGAGGAGGTGAAATGCCCCAGTGTTCTGCCTTTATTTAGCGTGGTAATTGGTGGTTGGGCAGGGGGACGCATGACATCTCTGACACGCCCCCATTGACCTCACTGACCTGTCTGCTGCCAGGGCGCTGGGGAGGAGGAGACACTAGCATCATTGGCCCCCCGGCCCTTGGACACACCCTCGGCTTTCCTCCGATGCCTTGATGCTCCTCCTGTGGTAAAGTAAGAGTGTTTTTTCCAGTCTGCACACTCTGGGGCCCAGCGGGTTTAACCGGGTCTTCTCCGCAGGGGCTTGCCAGGGACCACGCGTTCTAGGGGCCATAGTTTTTTTGCTAACACACGTGCTACATTAATCCAACCATCTTCGTAGTATACAACGGTATGCCTTTACCCATAGAAACACATGGAAACCAGTGCAATGGGAGTAACAACACTGTAGGCAGCCCGGATAAGGAGGCCATGACAGTTGTGCAACATGCAACAGACGCCGCGCTTGCTTAGTGCAGCAGTTGGATGGAGACAGAAATAACAATTAAAAAAACTGTTTTAAACATCAGTAAGGATTTGTCTGAATTCCCCAAAAATTAAATGAAAGCCAATTCACATGGGCGTAGCGCTAATGTTATTTATAGGTGAGAATGTTTCGTGTTCCAGAGAGCACCGAGGGGTCAGGGTCTCTAGCTAAAGGTTTAAGTTGTTTAGGAGCCTGTGCTGTCAAGTAGCTAGCTATGCAAAAAATGACAAAACAAAGTGTGTGCTGTTAATCTATTAGCAAAGCAATTGATCAATCAACAACCAAGCCAATGAGAGAGGACAACAGGCATGTAGGGAGCCGGGACTTAGACAGACCGATAGACAGGATGGAATGGAGAGCATCTGGGTCAGTTGGAATAGCTGTTGGAACAGAGAAATAATGGGCTCAACACACGAGACAGACAGACATTAAGGCAGAGTGAGGTTTACACATATAGAACTATAAACAGTAGTGCAGGCTGTGTGGGTAGCGATTGAAGAGAGGGTGTGAATGTATTTTCCTTAGTTTTGTCCCTTAAAGGACAACTTCAGTGCAAAATGAACCGAGGGGTTAATAACACATTGGTACCAAGTCGACCGTTCTCTGGGATATGTTTTCATGCTAATCGAATGTGCCCAGTTTTAGTGCCAACTGAAAATTACCTTATAACGCTAGTTGTGAGGGCATGGATGAAGTAAAAATAAATCTCTATTATAGACCACTAACAAGGCTCAAAATAGCACCACACTTCCACAGTTGCATAATGAGGGTCCCTACATGCTAACCAAAGCATTGAGAACTTTGTAAGTATACAGACAGTTTACTAGAAATATAGTTTAAAAGACAGTACCATTCGTGTATACAGCTAGGCACCATCTTCGGAAACACTTCATCCATGCCAACACAAATAGCGTTATAAGGTAATTATCAGTTTGCACTAAAACTGGGCACACTCAATTAGCATGAAAACATCCCAGAGAACAGTCAACTCGCTACCAATGTGTTATTAAACCCTAGGTTCATTTTGCACCAGAGCTGTCCTTCAATCCATCTACAGTCGTATGCAAATATTTAGGCACCCCTGACAATTTCCATGATTTTCATTTATAAATAATTGGGTGTTTGGATCGGAAATTTCATTTTGAAGAACACAGTAATATTTCAGTAGTAAAATGAGGTTAATTGGATTAACAGAACATGTGCAATATGCATAAACATGAAATTAGACAGGTGCACAAATTTGGGCAACCTTGTCATTTTGTTGATTTTAATTTTTACCTAATGCTGGGTACACACCACAAGATTATCGGGCCGATTTTGGGCCGATTTTCCCCTTCCGACAATCCTAGGTATGTCCCGATTATCTTGACGGTTCTACAGATTATCTTATCAGATTTTCCCTTGGTGTGAGGTCTGTTAAAAGTGACCGAACCTGCTCAGAAGAACGTCGGAGCCACCCCGATCGCAAATCGCAAATATTCAACATGTTGAGTATTTACGATCCAAAATCCTGATGTGTGGGGGTAACCCCAAGGACAAACTCGCACACAACTTGGAGATTATCATGTGAAATGAAACAATATCCAATCAGAAAGCAAGCTGAGAGAAGATCGAAGCATAACAAACGCAGTCATGGCACATCTTTAAGTTAAATTGATTTGGACACCAGAAACGGAGGATCAACTTGTCAATTATTGGGAACAACACAAATGTTTAAAAAATGTGTCGAGTAAAATCTACCATAAAAGACTGGACAGGGAGAAGTGTAGGTCATGCTTATTCTGAAGTCTCGAGAGATTTTGCGTGTTCACAGTCGGGACACTGGTTGAAAATCTGTTTGTGTGTTGTGTGCTGTCTTTGTCACATCATGGCACACCACACACTATCGTAGCAAAACGATTAAATCTAGGATTTTTTGTCCTCATGTTTGTGGTCTCTCGCAATTTGAAAATCTTATTAGATTGAAAAAATATTTTAGTGTGTACCCAGCATAACTAGCACTGATTAATTGGAACACATAATTGGTTTGGTGTGCTCATTATGCCTTTAACTTCATAGACAGGTGCATCCAATCATGAGAAAAGGGATATAGGTGGCAAGTGCAAGTTGTTGTTCTCTTTGACTCTCCTCTGAAGAGTGGCAACATGGGGTCTCAAAACAAATCTTGAATGCCCTGAAAACAAAGATTGTTCAACATTATGGTTTAGGGGAAGGCTACAAAAAGCTATCGCAGACATTTAAGCGGTCAGTGTCCACTGCGAGGAACATAGTGAGGAAATGGAAGACCACAGTTCTTGTTAAGGCCAGAAGTGGCAGGCCAAGTAAAATATTGGAGAGGCAAAAGCAAAGGATGGTGAGAACAGTCAAAAACAGCCCACAGACCACGTCCAAAGACCTACAACATCATCTTGCTGCAGATGGTGTCCCTGTGCATCAATCAACAATTCAGCGCACTTTGCCCAAAAAGAAGCTCTACGAGAGAGTGATGCAGAATAAGCCTTTTCTGCACATACGCCACAAACAGAGTTGCTTTATTTTCGAAAAAGGTGCTGTGGACTGATGAAACAAAGATGGAGTTATTTGGTCAAAACAAGGGCCGTTATGCATGGCCGCGAAAGAACACAGCGTTCCAAGACAAACACTTGCTACCCACAGTAAACGTTGGTGGAGGTTCCAACATGCTGTGGGGCTTGTTAAAGTTGAGGGCTGCATGGATTCCACACAATATCAGCAGATACTTGAGAATAATGTAGAGGAACCAGTCACAAAGTTGAAGTTACGACCCAAAACACTACTCAAAATCTACTCTGGCATTTATGCAGAAGAACAAGTACACTGTTCTGGAATGGCCATCCCAGTCCCCAGGCCAGAATATCATTGACAATCTGTGGGGTGATTTGAAGCGGGCTGTCCATGCTCAGCAACCATCAAACCTAACTGAACTGGAGATGTCTTGCAAGGAGGAATGGCCCAAAATACCTTCATCCAGACACTCATTACAGGCTATAGAAAACGTATAGAGGCTGTTATTTCTGATAAAGGAGGATCAACTATATTGATGTGATATTTCTGTTGGGGTGCCCAAATTTATGCATTATTATCTAATAGTTTTGATGCATATTTCCCATTTTCTGTTCATCCAATAAACCTAATTTCCCTACTGAAATATTACTGTATCATTCAGTTATTTGATAGATCAAAAATAAATTGCTGATCAAAACAAACAAATATTTATAAATGAAAATCATGGAAATTGTAAGGGGTGACTAAACCTTTGCGTACGACTGTATCTCAAAGTCAGTCAGTCAGTTATTCTGTCTGTCACTCTGTCCAGGTCGTTCACCTGACCCACCTCTGTAGTTGATGACCTCGGTGCCGAGTACAGGCGTCATCTCCAACACCGTGATGAAGGCCTTGTCCATAGAGGTGAGGGGAAAGGGAGACATACGGTGCCGGCGAGCCACCTTGGTGATGTCCACAGCACTGTGACCTGAGGGATTAAGGGGGCATTTAAAAGAGTCAGGCTTGTGAGGAAAAATAGTACACACAATCACTGAAACACCCACAGAAGTCACTTACTAGCTCGCAGGATGTTTTCTTTACTGCCACACCGCGACTGAACCTAAAGGGAGGAACGGGACAGAAGAGGGAGATAGATGATTGAGGTGAGACAAATGAGAAAATCAGCTTCTGTCCACTAAGGCTACAAGCATTCAAAACTGTCTCAAAAAGACTGCTCATCTACTGAACACTACCATTAACTACTAACGCTCATCTACTGAACACTAACATTAACTACTAATGCTCACCTACTGAACACTACCATTAACTACTAATGCTCACCTACTGAACACTACCATTAACTACTAATGCTCACCTACTGAACACTACCATTAACTACTAACGCTCACCTACTGAACACTAACATTAACTACTAACGCTCATCTACTGAACACTACCATTAACTACTAACGCTCATCTACTGAACACTACCATCAACTATTAACGCTCATATACTGAACACTACCATTAACAACTAACACTCATCTACTGAACACTACCATTAACTACTAACGCTCATCTACTGAACACTACCATTAACTACTAATGCTCATCTACTGAACACTACCATTAACTACTAATGCTCATCTACTGAACACTACCATTAACTACTAATACTCATCTACTGAACACTACCATTAACTACTAATGCTCATCTACTGAACACTACCATTAACTACTAATGCTCATCTACTGAACACTACCATTAACTACTAATACTCATCTACTGAACACTACCATTAACTACTAATGCTCATCTACTGAACACTACCATTAACTACTAATACCCATCTACTGAACACTACCATTAAGTACTAATGCTCATCTACTGAACACTACCATTTACTCCTAATACTCATCTACTGAACACTACCATTAAATACTAATGTGCATCTACTGAACACTACCATTAACTACTAATACTCATCTACTGAACACTACCATTAAGTACTAATGTGCATCTACACAACACTAACATTAACTACTAATAATCTTCTACTGAACACTACCATTAACTACTAATGCATAACACAAAGACAATATTTATTAGCACATCCAATGAATGAAAACAAATGAGTATCCCTTAGGATAGGGTCAGAGGATTAAGTCTGTGGAGCAGAGCATGTGAATGGTACAGTGGGCAATGAGGGGGGCGGGCATGGTGGGTTGGGCATGGTGGGTTGGGCATGGGGGGAGGTGGTGGGCAAAGGCTTCATCAACTGCAGGCTTTGCTCCTAGACCAGTAGGCCTCAGTAGGCCTGACTTAGAGTCAGGGAGGAGTGGGAATGGCTCTGCCGTCTGCAGTAGAATGACTATAATGTGGCCACTTTGTCATAAGATGAAAATGCTACAGTACAAGTTGAATGGGCCATGATGAAGGCCCCATGAGGAACCCAAGGCAGGAACATAGGAGACCCCTTGCCACTGGCAGATATGTGGGTTGACAAGTGTGTGATGCAACCCAGAGTCAAAAGCGCTCCCTACCCAAGAGTCTGTGCAGTATGACTACGATCAAAAAACCCAACCAACCAATCACCACTCACGCAGGGACCAGCAATGCGGATGACGCACCAGCATAGTGGAAATAAAATGGGGGGCGGAGAAGGGGAGAGGGTTTGGGGGGAGGAGATGCGGGTGAGACAGCATGGCCCCACAGCCCACGCCAACCAAAGCGAGAGAGTAAACATGGCGTCTTAATGGAGAACAGAAGGCAGATGAAGAGTAAAGAGAAAAGAACTAGTAGACAATACAACAAAGTCCACCATCACACCATACAACTATGCCCCCCAAAAAAGAGAGAATGTTAGGAGAATAAATGGATTGCTACTAAGAAAAGAGTGAGAGGAAACAGAGAGAGTTAGGTGGAGGTTAGAGGTAGTTACTCGCGAGTCGTAGGTTCTGCTATGGCCCCGGTGGTCCTCGTTGAGACCCTCCAACCTGGAGTGGAGCTACAGTGCAAGTATGGTCAGGACAGAAACAAGACACAACAGACAGGCAGAGCAGACAGACAGGCAGAGCAGACAGACAGGCAGAGCAGACAGACAGGCAGAGCAGACAGACAGGCAGAGCAGACAGACAGGCAGAGCAGACAGACAGGCAGAGCAGACAGACAGGCAGAGGACCTAGAAGATAGTAACATCAAGTGAGCAACGACAGCAGTCGAAGCAAACCAGCGTTCGAATGAACCACAGAACTGCAGACAATATGCAGGACGTTTTGCAGTTGAAAAGTGAACAGCTGTACCTAAAAACAAAAGCGAGCAGGGTTGGGGGCAGGGGGGTGTAAAGAGAAAATAGAATGGGAGAATACAGAACGATGTGGGCCCTGGGCGGCAATGGGTGACTGAGCAAACGCAACGCAGCGTCGGTGAGACTAACACATCTTAACATATCATGTCTTTTTCACAGCCTGGAATTGCATTTTTTATTTATTTTTTACATTCGCACCCACCTTTAATACGTTAGCATGGGCAATATCATCAGGCAGGGGATGGCATTAACATGGTGAAGTGATTTTTTCTGAACACACACCACATCAAACCCATATAGACAAGAATAAATAACAAATAATAATAGTAATAAAACACAGCAGTTCAAACTAACGACTCAATCTGAAGTAAACCGCCTAGACTAGAGATGAATCGAATTAGCCACATAAAGAATAGCAGGGTGGAAGCTCGGCTCCCTAAAGCGCTCAACTAAACAACAACACAGTGAAACAGCATGGCATCAGACAAACAACAACTGAACAGACATGGATGAGAGGTCACCATCACACAGCACAGCTAGACTGGAGGAAAACATCTGAGAGGAGTGTTTCTAGGGAAACGCAATACACACAGACACATACACACACACTCCAAATGAGCAAAATCCGTATGCAAGCAGCTGCCTGTGGGATACATTATGTACAGCAGGCTCGTCTGCCTTTACCATGACAACGGGTTGACAGGAACAAGTGAAGAAGGAAGAACACGGTGACTCACTTCACTGTGTGGACACTGATGTTATCCATCTGCCAGCGCACACGCTCTCTCTCTCTGTTTCTTTCTATTTTCTTCCATCCTCCCCTACATTCCCCCCTTTCTTCCTGCTTTCCTTTGGGTTTGTTAAGCCGCCAACCAAAGGTAATGAATGAAACAACACAGCGAACACAGTTAAGGATCGGCTGAACGATTGAATGAAATACTAAGCGGAATGAACAAATGAATGAATAAATAAATACTTTCTCCCTGCTTTTGCCTGATGCTGCAAAATATTTTAAAACACACACACACGTGCACACACACACACGCGCACACACACACACAC
>JACXGM010006959.1:20820-31747 GCA_016801145.1 Umbra pygmaea | reverse complement strand
ATATATATATATATATATGAGTTTAAATGAAGACCATGGTGGTGAATGATCACACCCAGTGGTAGCATGTATATGATGAACAACAGGGGTCCATGTATATATGTATATATGTATGTATGTATGTATGTATGTATGTATATATGTATACATATATGTATATGTATATATGTATATATATAATGAATCACTCCCAAGGTAAAAGGATTCATGTTAATTCTATAATCCAAGAATGTAGGCAAAAGCACAAAGGAGAATCCAAGGCAGAGGAATAAACCAAACAATGCAGGGGTCAGGCCAGAATAACAATATATGAATGGAGGCGAAGGTACAGAGGTAAATCCAAGACAGAAATATCAACACACAATGCAAAGGTCAAACCGGAGTAACAATATAGAATATAATGCTCAGTAATGAATCAAATAATACTCACAATACCTCCCAAAGAGGCAATGGTGTGTGTGTGTCTTAAATACTGACTGGGTGAGAGCAGGTGAATTTTAATTTGGGTGATTGAGTCCGGTTATGGGAACTGTAGTTCTGAGCAATCCAGGAAGGGGAAGATGTAGTTCTCAGGGAAGAGAAACTGAGGAATGTTACAGAACCCCCCCCTTAAGGCGCAGCTCCTGAGGCGCCATACAGCCGACACGCCACAGGACAGCAGGTGGCAGAAGACCCAGGCAGGAGACCGAAGCGGCAGAAACCAGGCCGGCGGAGGCACACCAGGGCGAAGCAGACGAGCAGAACAGGCAGGTGGATGGAGCCCTGGCAGGCCGGACGGCGGAGGCAGCAGTAGTAGACCGGAGGGACGAAGCAGCAACGGCGGGCTGGAGGGCAGAGGCTGCAGCAGCAGGCCGGAGGAACGAAGAACCACCGGAGGTCCGGAGGATGGAGGCAGCAACGACGGGCCGGAAGGCAGATTCCGGGAAGGCGGAGGTCTGGCCGAGCCAGGCAGAAGCGAAGGACAAGGCGGAGGCCAGGCCTGAGGGAGCTTGGAGGGCCAAGGCAAAGGCGGACCAGGCACCGGAACCACAGCAGACACAGGAACCTGGAAGAACATAGCACAAACAGACACAGACAAACAGACAGACAGAGAGGGGCACAGAGACTGGGGCAGGCGTAGGCCTGGGGACAAGCACCGGAGCGGGGACTAGGGCAGACACTGGCACGGGGACAGGGGCAGACACTGGCACTGGGAGAGGAGCAGGACATGGCACTGGGAGAGGAGCAGGACATGGCACTGGGAGAGGAGCAGGACATGGCACTGGGAGTGGAGCAGGACATGGCACTGGGAGTGGAGCAGGACATGGCACTGGGAGAGGAGCAGGACATGGCACTGGGAGAGGAGCAGGACATGGCACTGGGAGAGGAGCAGGACATGGCACGGGGAGAGGAGCAGGACATGGCACTGGGATAGGAGCAGGCAATGGCACTGGGAGAAAGGCAGGCTCAGGGACGAGGGCAGGCTCAGGGTCGAGGGCAGGCTCAGGGACAACGGCAGGCTCAGGGACGAGGGCAGGCTCAGGGACGAGGGCAGGCTCGTGGACAGGGTTAGGTACCAGGGAAGGGTCATGGTCAGACAAGGTTATGGTGACAGGCAAGGGCACAGTGACAGGCAAGGGCATGGTGACAGGCAAGTCATATTTATATTGCCTGATAATGAGATCTCTGATATTCTCCAAAGAGATACGATTGGCTGTCATTGACGTTAATCCAGTTTCATCTATTGATGACAGAGAGTGAAGTGGTCCATTAACCACCCAACCTAGCACAGTTTTTACTGCATACGGCCGATTTCCTTGACTGTTCACTATCTTCCACGGTTCCATTGCTTTTGGAACATTGATTCCAATTAAGATCTCAATGTCAGCATTTATTCTTTCCAATTCAATTTCTTTTAGATAAGGCCATCTTTCAAGATCATGGTGAGTGATCAGGTTCTCTGTTGACACAGGAATCTTGGGTTGGGTATAGACTTTAGGAAGATCTATGTACACTCCTCCATCTATACTGCTAACTTCTAGTCCTGTGAGCTCATAACTCTTGGCAGGTCTCTCCTGCCCCATCGTACGCAGAAGAATCTCGGTTCTTCGCCTTTGGCATTCAGCTGATTCATTAGGTTCTCAGTACAGAATGTTGCCGAGCTCCCTGGGTCAAGAAAAGCGTAGGTTTTGATGGTCTTACTTCCTTTGGCAACTTTAACTTGGACTGGCACGAATGCCGGTGCACATTCTCTACTGGCCCCTGTTGCACGATCAGCTGACACTAGTGCACTATTGACTGGGGTTTCCTTCGGTTCTATGAAGCTCGGGTTCGGCAAAATCTGCCTTCTCGGATTTGAATTGTAAATGTGGAGCAACGTAGGATGTTTTCGTTGACATATCTGACAAATAATTTTGTTATTGCAATCCTTGCTCATATGACCCCTTGTCAGGCATCCAAAAAAGTGACCATTCCCTTTGAGATACTCAACTGTTTTGTCTTGGGGAATTGAAGTTAATTTCAGGCAGTCAGTCAAAGCATGTTTACCATGGCAGAAACCACATGAGGTCGGAACAGCAACCTCGATGTTAGTTCGCTGCTGTGTTGTAAATGCCTCTCTGATTGTCTGTTCTTCAGGTCGTGTCACCGTAGTAACAAAGCTGTTGCCCCTTTTTGGTGTCCTCAAGCTGGTTGTCCTAGGTCTTCAAACTGTGCCTTTGACGGGAATAGGATCTTTGATATCTCCAAAAACAGGATGAAGTAAAATTTCAGACTGAATTTCCAGGAATTCTTCAAGGTTTCTAAATTTATGTGAGTATTTGTTCTTTGAAATGACTCAAAAGTTACTGTCCTCCACCTTTCGCGGAGCTTGTATGGGAGTTTGGATGCAATCAATTTCAAGTTGGATACAACGTTCAGTTCATCCATGTATTCCAGATCCTGCATAGCATTGCAACACTTCCTGAGGTATAGAGCATATACATGGAGTGAATTTCCATCATCAGCTTTAATGGCTGTCCAATTCAATGCCTTGTGTATGTAAGCATTTGCAATCATCATCTTATTGCCAAAATGTTTCTTTAAAAGCAGTTGAGCTTCATTATATCCTCTGCGAGCCTCCATATGTAGACAGCTATGAACAAGAGCTCTGGCCTGACCAGCAGTAAACTTTTCGAGAAAGTAGAGCCTATCCTGACTGCTGCTGGTCTTGTCTTCAATCAGGTATTTGAAGGCATGAATAAAAGACTGATAGGACATTGGGTCACCATCAAAATATGGTACTTCTCTCTTAAGCAATAGGGAAAGGTTTTGCTGCATAACCATAAGATCAGTCATTTCCTTTTGCCTTTGAACCATTAAGCTTAAGTCTTTGTGCGAGCCATTACTGATCTCCCTCTGTGGACTTGAACTGTGTACGTTTCTCTGCATGTGACTCTGCGAACTTGAACTGTGTACGTTTCTCTGCATGTGACTAACTGCTCTATGTAATGGAGTCTTAGGTAATGTGGTCACAGGAGCAAATTCTATTGCAGATGTATCCATCAACGTAGGTTCGACATTATCTTCCATGTTTGCATCATAATAGTCATTCATAACGTCGCCTTGTGATTCATCACTAATCTTCAACACCTTGATCTTTGCATCTGCTGCTGCTATTTGTGTGTGCAGTTCTGCCTTTTCAATTTTTGATTTTATCCTGACTTCTTCCATCTGTAAAGCTTGTATACCTGGAAGAGCTTTGGCTCGTGCCTCTAAAGCAGCCCTTTCAGCAGCAGCTATTCTGGCTGCAGAAGAAGCCTTAGATGATGCTGACCTTGCACCACTGGAAATGTTTGAAACGCTGTCTTTTGGTTCAATCTCTGTAAGTTGGCTTGGATTTTCTCTTTTCAATGTTTCCACTTCTTTAATGAAGTAATCAAACTTCATCATTCTGGGTTCATACCATTCTACGTGATCATTTTCCTTTTCTTCCTCTACTAAAAGGTCTTGCACTGCTTTATGCACACTTTTTAAGTCATGGATAAAAAACGATAAAGTTGCCATGCAATCATCCACCTGTTCAACGTTTCCACCTTCAACAAGCAGAGTCTTAATTTCATTCATTTTCCTCGTGCATACTCCTAATTTGTCTCTACGCGTTGCAACACCTGAATTTAGGAGCTTTTCAGCCTCCGCAGCGGTCTGAATCACCTCATCAGTCATTTTGTTCAAATAGTATTATCGTATATAATTTGTGTTATTTAGCGTTTAAATCACAGGTTTGCAACATCTGCCAAATTGTTTTGTCTTACTGCTTACGTTACATGCCTCCATGTGTATGTTTATCCAAAACATTCCTCTTTCTGGTCTCACATTCCATTGATCAGTTGTATTGTTTGAAGTTGTCGTAC
The DNA here is from genome assembly GCA_016801145.1 of Umbra pygmaea. Lineage (NCBI taxonomy): Eukaryota > Metazoa > Chordata > Actinopteri > Esociformes > Umbridae > Umbra > Umbra pygmaea. The sequence continues at coordinate 27,377 of JACXGM010006959.1, read as the reverse complement.
TCACAGCTGATGCGTAGTTCATTCACAAAAACCGCTCCCTTCCAGCCGTAAGCGGCAGAGCCTCCATGTGTCTTTTTGACAATCCACGTACAATCCGATGTGTCTCGTTGGACAATCACAAGTGCGAAATAGTTTCTTCAATAATGTTGAGGCTAATTTTCTTCTAAAACCTTTTAGCCACTGAGGTTAGAGGAGAAGTGTCTCCCGATACACATGTTCCATAAAGCACGCACAGAGATGCAGTCATAACAAAAGCCTTGGTTTATTGATCACAATCTCCGGTTTACTTAAACAAAATTACTTATATATTAAGCATCCAAGAAATCACTATACATGTAAATACTGATAGCATAGTATGCATTTCATGCGATTGAAGAAACTGTTGCTCTCCACCCTCTAACCTGTCTCAGCCAAATTATTACTCCATTCTTAACACCTGCCACTCCGCCCCATCAAGGAGGTGTCAATCAAATATTACAAGACCAGGTTAGTCCAAGTAGTAAACGTCACGCATAATAGGCTCTTAAACATTCAAATCCAAACCTGTTGTAATACATAATGAATAAGCAAATTAAATATAATCTCTACAGATCCATATTTCTTGGTATTGCACAAAAGTCCAGATATGGCTCCAACAGGCATGGTGACAGGCAAGGGCACGGGGACAGGCACGGGCTCAGGGACTAGGGCAGTCACCGGGACTGAGTCAGGCACTGATACCAGGACTAGAAAGGGAACAAAAGAAGGCTCAGGGACAAGGCAAGGCTCAGGCTCGGGGACAAGGCAAGGCTCAGGCTCGGGGACAAGGCAAGGCTCAGGCTCGGCTGATGGTGATGTAGCACCCTCTTGTGGCTGGGAGGCTTGGGCGTGAGCGGCCTCTTGTGGCCGGGATGCTTGGGCGTGAGCGGCCTCTTGTGGCCAGGAGGCTTGAGCGGAAACAGCGGCCTCTGGTGGACTGGGAGTGGTGGAGACCTCTGGTGGTCTGGGCAAGGTGGAGACCTCTGGTGGTCTGGGCAAGGTGGAGACCTCTGGTGGCCGTGGAATGGGAGCGACCTCTGGTGGCCGTGGAACGGGAGTGACCTCTGGTGGCCATGGAACGGGAGCGACCTCTGGTGGCCGTGGAATGGGAGCGACCTCTGGTGGCCGTGGAACGGGAGTGACCTCTAGTGGCCGTGGAACGTGAGTGACCTCTGGTGGCCGGGCAACTTGAGCGACCTCTGGTGGCTGGGCAACTTGAGCGACCTCTGGTGGCCGGGCAACTTGAGCGACCTCTGGTGGCCGGGGAACTTGAGCGACCTCTGGTGGCCGGGGAACTTGGGCGACCTCTGGTGGCCGGGGAACTTGGGCGACCTCTGGTGGCCGGGGAACTTGGGCGACCTCTGCTGGTCTGGGAACTTGGGGACTTTCCAATTCATTGCAATTCATCTGATCACTCTTCATGACATTGTGGAGTATATGCAAATTGCCATCATCAACAATGAGGCAGCAGACTTTGTGAAAATTAATATTTATGACAGTCTTGAAACCTTTGACCTTGACTGAACTGTGTAATAACATTAACACTTTAAACCAGGACATTTTCTAAATCCGCCTGGTACTATGTTGATTATTTGAAATGTAAATCCAGTTCTCGCTCCAAATATAAAACATCCAGGGATGTCGAAAGTCAGGCTAGGTCATACACAGGCAATAGCTCTGTCGATAGCTCTTTTAAACTTGATAGGCAGATCAGCTTAGTCGTTAAATCTAGCTTTTTTCAGTTAAGACTGTTAGCAAAGGTAAAAGCCTATCGCTCTCCTAAAGATCTGGAGATAGTTATCCACGCTTTTATTACTTCTCGGCTAGATTATTGCAATTCTCTGTACGTGGGTATAGAACAGTCATCACTTTGTCGCTTGCAGCTAGCACAAAATGCTGCTGCCCGTCTTTTAACTGGAAGAAGAAAGCGTGACCACATAACGCCGGTTTTGGCCTCCCTTCACTGGCTTCCGGTCCGCTTTAGGATGGATTTTAAGGTTCTGCTGTTTGCTGGGCTGGCCCCCGCCTACTTGTCGGAAATCCTACACCACCTTAGTCCAGTTAGAGCACTGAGGTCTGCTAACCAGATGCTCTTGGATGTCCCAAAATTCAGACTCAAAAATAGGGGGGGTCGAGCGGTGGTTGGCCCGATTCTGTGGAATGGCCTTCCACTGCACATCAGAGCTGCACAGTCTCTGCATATTTTTAAATCACTGCTCAAGACACACTTTTTTGCTATGGCTTTTAATACAACTTGATCTTGACATCTGTTTTCTTTTTGTGTTGCTATTTCTGTTTTCTGTTCCTTTTCAATTGTTACTTAATCTTATCTTGCTTAGTGTGTAATACTATTGTTCTTATGGTTGTATGTATGTATATGTGTATGTATATGTATATGTATATGTATATGTATATATGTATGTGTATATATATGTGTATATATGAATGTATTTATATGTGTGTGTGTATATGTATGTAGGTGTGTATATGTGTATATATGTGTATGTATATGTGTATATATATATATATATATGTATTTATATGTGTGTATATGTATGTAGGTGTGTATATGTGTATATATATATAGTATATTGTTATCCTGTTCAGCACTTTGGTCAACTACAGAAGTTTTAAATGTGCTATAAAAATAAATTTGACTTTGACTTTGACAGGCATGCTTCGGCAAAAGTACATGAGATAAAATCTCAAAACGTAATCTAGAAAAACAGCAGGGGGTCATACACAATAAAAAAGTGCTTAGTAAGTTCAATGTAGAAACAATACCTTGCAACGAGGCAAGAACTCCTTCCTGTTTAAGTAGAACTGGGTAAACGGAGAACAAGTCATTGTACTCTATGTTGTGTGCTGTGTTCATGTGAGCGGGTATTGTACCATGCTTTTCCCCTGCAGAGAGCATGAGTAGCTAGAGTATTGCCCTTCATTATTCAGTTCTGTTCATGTTTGTTATTTATATGTTATTTTATTCTGTTATCTGTTACAAAATATTTATAATCAACTAACATAAATAACCTACAAGTTGTATCAAAACAATATCAAATGAAAACTCATTCCTCAAATGAATATCACCATTTTGGTAACTCCATTAGTCATCTGTAAGGAAAATAGGCAATCATTGCTTCTTTCCACAAATGAAAACAAACACTTTATGTTCACTCCCTTCTTCCTGTTAGGATATGGATATACATATTTGAGGTTCGCTCTATCCGGCTGTGATTAACAGTTAATAAAAGAAACACCACCTGTTCTTTTCAACTAAATGCTCTCTTTCAGATGGTCAGATGTGGCAAAAGAAATCAAAATAGATGTCTGAGTTAACATTCTGGACATTAATTGGTTTTACTTATGTAATATCAGCATGTAATGTATAATATCTTGTTGTATTTGTAAGGACCTGGGACCAAGTTTCAGTAGCTATAAAAATATTTACTAAAATTAGAACCAATCTGGGTAAACACAGATTTAACCAATACTAAATTATAAGTCCAATTTCAAGGAGTTAGTGTAATAGATTACTTTTCTGGGTTGGGCTGAGTTCAAAATGTTTGGGAAGTTCCTCAGTATGACCCTAATGACCAGGTAAAAGAAGTTCTGTAATTTTAGAATGTTTCCCATTGTTCCAATAGGAGGTAAAACACTGTAAACCTTTAGAGTGGAGTTCCCGTCAGATTGGTTTTCCAAAAATCACTGGGGAATTTAATCACTTTTACACAAATGCCCATTATTAATAGCCACTGGATCTGAATGTACTTCCTTGTTAAATAACAATTCTTCTCTGCACTGGCTGAAGTGATATTCAGCTAAAAGAAAGAAACTGTCTGTCATGGCTGGCCTATACACTCACCTAAAGGATTATTAGGAACACCTGTCCAATTTCTCCTGAATACAATGACCTACTCAACCAATCAGATAGCAGTTGCTCCAATGCATTTAGGGGTGTGGTCGTGGTCAAGACAATCTCCTGAACTCCAAACTGAATGTCAGAATGGGAAAGAAAGGTGATTTAAGCAATTTTGAGCGTGGCATGGTTGTTGGTGCCAGATGGGCCGGTCTGAGTATTTCACCATCTGCTCAGTTACTGGGATTTTCACACACAACCATTTCTAGGGTTTACAAAGAATGGTATGAAAAGGGAAAAACATCCAGTAGGCGGCAGTCCTGTGGGCGAAAATGCCTTGTTGATGCTAGAGGTCAGAGGAGAATGGGCCGACTGCTTCAAGCTGATAGAAGAGCAACTTTGACTGAAATAACCACTCGTTACAACCGAGGTATGCAGCAAAGCATTTGTGAAGCTACAACACACACAACCTTGAGGCGGATGGGCTACAACAGCAGAAGACCCCACCGGGTACAACTCAACTCCAATAAAAATAGGAAAAAGAGGCTACAATTTGCAAGAGCACACCAAAATTGGAGAGTTGAAGACTGGAAAAATGTTGCCTGGTCTGATGAGTCTCGATTTCTGTTGAGACATTCAGATGGTAAAGTCAGAATTTGGCGTAAAGAGAATGAGAAAATGGATCCATCATGCCTTGTTACCACTGTGCAGGGTGGTGATGTAGTGGTTTATGGGATGTTTTCTTGGCACACTTTAGGCCCCTTAGTGACAATTGGGCATCGTTTAAATGCCACGGCCTACCTGAGCATTGTTTCTGACTATGTCCATCCCTTTATGGCCACCATGTACCCATCCTCTGATGGCTACTTCCAGCAGGATAATGCACCATGTCACAAAGCTCGAATCATTTCAAACTGGTTTCTTGAACATGACAATGAGTTCACTGTACTAAAATGGCCCCCACAGTCACCAGATCTCAACCCAATAGACCATATTTGGGATGTGGTGGAACGCGAGCTTAGTGCCCTGGATGTGCATCCCACAAATCTCCATCAACTGCAAGATGCTATCCTATCAATATGGGCCAACATTTCTAAAGAATGCTTTCAGCACCTTGTTGAATCAATGCCACGTAGAATTAAGGCAGTTCTGAAGGCGAAAGGGGGTCAAACACAGTATTAGTATGGTGTTCCTAATAATCCTTTAGGTGAGTGTATCTATTGATTCACAATGACTGTGAACTGAGAATGAGAGGAAAAATCATCAGTAAAAACAGGTTGTTGACACAGAAATCCTATTATGTTCTTTTATACAGACTGATAGGCGATTGTGCTATTGAATAACAGCTAGGCTTTATTAGTATCACAGTGTAAACACGCTGTGAATATGATTAAGCAGTAATTAGGCATGGTTACTGTTGACCATACATGACTCTTGCTTACGAACACCCCCGGGTTTGACTTGTCAGCAAATAGTTCCATGGGATCAAACAAATAGGTAACCTGAACTGGTGAAATTCTAGACAACTGTGTGGTATCGAGGGGGTTGTTTTTATTATTGTTCAGCTGGAGGGAGGTGTGTTCGTTTGTGTGAATGTTTGCACGTGTACCACAATTCTGTGTGCGTGTGTGTGTGTAAACAAGGATCCTTGCCATTCTAGCTATACAGGTCATAGAGTACCATCCCACTACACAGACCAATGTAGAACAACTGAATGTAATGACTTTACATGTGCACCAATTGTATTCCATGTTCAGTCCAAACTCTGGTTTTGTTAAACAAGCCGACGAATGGTAATACTATACCATGTCATTCTCATCATTATTATTCATTAAGTTTGATGCACTTTTATGTCTCTCTCTCCTTTTTGCATTCTATCAAAATAAATACAGAGTGTGCTGTCATGAAAACATCAATTATAACTATAGTTGTGCAACATTGATAATAATAGCTCTAAAATAACAATACATGTCTTCTCCTCGTTCATCTTTCTATTTTTTTAACTGTGCCTTTTTTATGTTTCTTTTTGTTCCTGAAGCTGATGTCGGTTCTGGAAGTCTGGGCTGCTGCGGCTGGTTACTTGTGATCCTGTCTGGTCTGTTAACATTCTTGTTGTTTCCCTTCACCATCTGGTTCTGCATTAAGGTGAGATGTAGAAACAGGTAGTGTAGTCGGGAGTAAAAAGGATACAATTAATGTGCACTTATGAAGTTGAAGCATTAATAATTAATGTATTTCCTTTTCTCCCGTTGCAATAGTCTGGGTTAAGAACGGAGAAATGCTTATTAAATGCCTATAGAGGATTTATAGAATAGACGTGGTTGAATATTTCCAATCTAACTCTCTGACCTCATAATGATCATTTATCCGTGTGTAAACAGCTACGGACTGAAATACCACAGCGACCCGGGAAAACTAGAGCTTTGCCCGCGAGTCAGACAAAGGAGCATAGCTACCTAGTTTGAAACTGTGTTCGTAATAACAGCTGAAAGATAGGAGCAGACCGCAACAAGATAACTTACATGAATTACTATCCCATTAATCCTCCAACGGAGAATGTTCTGGGAAATGATTTAGAATGTCTATGACAGAACTTAGTAAATGAATAATATTTAATTCCAATTAAAGCGCATCAAAGTACAACTCTTTAACCGGACACAGAATTACACAATTACACCAAGAA
>JACXGM010006959.1:2500-20720 GCA_016801145.1 Umbra pygmaea | reverse complement strand
TGAGAGGGACAGCCCACAAAACTCCCGCTGCATATTAAATATGGTCAGTTCACTGGCTGAAATAGGAGACAACAGAGTATATTACAATTACATTTGTGTCGCCTCGGCGGCGCTATCCGGAAACAAAAGGACTCGGTTATCACATGTTGACTGTGCTTCCCTGTAGAAAGCTAGCATTAATCTCTTCTCCCTTTATGGGATGATCCAGCAAGCCCCAAAATGATATATCATGATATACAGTATAATGTTGAGCTCTCAGCTTCTTGTTTGACTACCCATAGTGGGGGTTTTGGTCCACCTCCCTTCCGGGTCTCACTCCAACAGTCGTCAAGAGTGTCGAGCCTGGTAGTTCTTAGACAGCTGCTATAATCAGTCCTGTGGAACATCTAAAAATCCACTACACAGGTGGTCATTTAAACAGGAGAGTGACAACAGTTTACAATTCTGATTGGCTAGTAATCAGTCACATGAGGACAAAATGTCTGCAGTTTGATGAAGGCAACAAGTCTTTCTGTGGTGCAGTGGTAAAGAAAAGGTCTTCTAACTGCAAGGTCTCTGGTTCAATGCTTCTCAAAACGATGTCTGTATTCATAATTAAAATTTTAAAGTTTATATTCAAATGGAAAAAAAAACAATTGCAACAATAGGATTTTGGTATATTTAAAATAATTCATATATAATTGTCTAAGTTTAACACTACACCTGTTAATATACTAGATTGTTTCCAATAGATGTTTTACTCTGTGGACATTTGAAGGTGGCGCAGTGTTTCCTAAACCTCTCCTTGGAAAGATATTGTTTTTGTTTTTAAGATATTGTTTTTACTGAACCTGCTTACCTAAGGCTACATTTACACGTGGCCAGCTATTTTCATAAACAGACATTTCACGCTCTCCATTTTCAAAAATAACATTGTGCACACCTGTCTGTTTTCAGAGAAGTGTTAGTTTACACAAACGTGTGTATATGCCGTCAAGAGCATGCCAAACATGTAGGTGGCAGTGTAACGAAAGGCTGAAATCCACGTTAGCCAATCAGATTCCCGAAAATTGCAAAATTAAAATGTAAACATAGGTCGCACTTTTGGCGCAGGTGCAAGTTCTGGCGCATACTGTGACGTCGGATGCCTAAACCTCAGTGTTTCTCAGTTTACATGCAAACGTGCAAACTGAGTTTTCCAAAATCTCCACTCTGATTGGAGTTTTTGAAAGAATTGTTTTCAGAGGTGAGTTCTCAGTTTGCATCTAAACGAAGGGCACAAATGAAGGGAAATGTCTCTGTTTTTTTTAAATAACCATGTTACATGTAAACAGAGTCTAAATCAAGCAGCCAAGGCTTCATAATTAGTAGACAAGTTGATTCAGGTGTGCTAGCTGTCAAGGATAAATGTAGAGGAGACAGATGCGGGTGAAACGGAGTCTGTTTAATAACTCAAATAGACAGAATAGCAAAACAGGCTTGCCAGACGTTCGTGATAACAGCAAATAATAATCGACACTCCATAGCCATTGCCCTCGGCTTATATAATGTCCCCAAATAGCCAGTGATTGCCAACCGGCCGCACCTGCGTGCAACATAGAGAAATCTAGAGTTAGTATTCCGGTGATGGGGTGCGTTGGCAGCGTCCGGGTCTGGGTGTAGGTGTGACAGAATCCCCCCTTCCCGGAATGGCTTCAGCCGCAGTAGAGGGGGAAGAGGTCCGAGGACGACCCCGTCGACGAGGACCAGGGCGCTCTGGCCATCGGCGATGGAACTCCCTGCAGAGGGACGGATCCAGGATGTCCCGCGCGTCAACCCAGCTATTCTCCTCCGGGCCGTATCCCTCCCACTCCACTAAGTACTGAAGCCGTCCAGCCCGACGCCGGGAGTCCAGGAGAGAACGAACCGAATAGGCGGGCTCACCGTCGACGGACAGAAGGCGTGTCCGAAAGGGCGCCCTCAATCAAGGGACCCCGGATGGCCGGCCTGAGGAGAGAGACATGAAACGTCGGTGAGACTTTCAGGTGAGGTGGCAACAGAAGTGTATACGATACATCATTCACCCTACGGGTGATGGGAAACGGCCCGATGAACCGGGGCGACAGCTTCCTGCAGGGAGTGGAGAGGGGCAAGTCCCTCGTGGACAACCAAACCCTGTCCCCAACTCGGAGCACTGGTGCCTCCTGACGGTGTCGATCTGCCTGGAGTTGGTGCCGGCGGACAGCACGCTGTAGGCGCGTATGGGCAGCGGTCCACAGCCTCTCCGCCCGACGGAACCAGTCATCCACCGAGGGGATCTGCGCGGTCCCGGGATGCCAAGGTGCCAAAGGCGGTTGAAAGCCTAGGACACATTGGAAGGGGTTTAAACGGGTAGAGGTGTGCCTCAGGGAGTTCTGTGCGTACTCCGCCCAGGGTAGTATGTCAGCCCAATCCCCTTGCCGGTCATGGCAATAAGAACGGAGGAACCGACCGATCTCCTGGTTGGTCCGCTCCGTCTGACCGTTAGACTGCGGATGGTAGCCCAACGACAGGCTGACCGTTAACCCCCAACCGTTCCAGGATGGATTTCCAGACACGGGACGTAAACTGCGGACCGCAGTCCGACACCACATCCTCCGGTAGCCCGTAGTTGCGGAAGACGTGTTGGAACAATGCGTCAGCTGTCTGAAAGGCAGTAGGAAGACCAGGAAAAGGCAGTAGCTTGCATGATTTAGAAAACCGGTCAACAACAACCATGACAACGGTACAGCCTTGAGACGATGGAAGGTCTGTTATGAAGTCTACGCAGATATGCGACCAGGGCCGATGTGGTATGGGGAGAGGGTGTAGCTTACCAAACGGCCGATGGTGCGGACTGGTGCATTTTGCGCAGGTGGCACAGGAAGACACATAGCGCCGAACCTCCGCAGCCATCCGCGGCCACCAGTATTTGGAACGGAGCTCTTGTAGCGTACGTTGTCTACCGGTGTGTCCCGTGGTGGGCAACGTGTTAGCCCACACCAGCAGGCGGTCCCTCATAGCGGGTGGCACATAAAGAAGCCCAGGAGGACAGGCAGCAGGTGGAGCGTGGTTTCCCTGTGCGCGCCGTATGTCCTCATCCACCTCCCATACGATGGGGGCAACGATGCGCTCCGGCGCGATGAGAGGCGCTTCCACGAAGTCATCGGTCCCCTCCCCATACATCCTGGAAAGAGAGTCAGCCTTGATGTTCTTCGACCCAGGACGATACGAAATGGTAAAATCAAACCTCGTTATGAAGAGGGCCCATCGGGCTTGGCGCGCATTCAGTCTCCTGGCCGTCCTGAGATACTCCAGGTTGCGGTGATCCGTCCATATGAGGAAAGGGTGTGCGGCCCCCTCTAACCAGTGCCGCCAGCGTTCCAGGGCCTCCACCACTGCCAGAAGTTCACGGTCCCCGACAGCATAATTGCGTTCCGCTTGGCTGAACTTCCTGGAGTGGAACGCACAAGGGTACAATTTAGAGGGCTTACCCTGTCGCTGCGAGAGGATGGCCCCCACGCCCACCTCCGAGGCGTCCACCTCCACCACGAAAGGAAGAGAGGGATCCGGGTGACGCAGGATCGGAGCTGAGGTGAACCTCGCCTTCAATTCCCCAAAGGCGCTCTCCGCAGCAGAAGACCAGGCCAGGTGGCGCGCACCTCCCTTCAGCAGCGCGGTCAGGGGTTCCCCCACCGTACTGAAGGATCGGATGAAGCGCCGATAGTAGTTGGTGAACCCCAGGAACCTTTGTAGCTCCTTAATGGACTTAGGAGCAGGCCACCGCAGTACTGCCTCCACCTTGTCTACTTCCATTTCGAGGCCCGAGGCTGTGATGCGGTAACCTAGGAAAGCGACAGAGGATTGATGAAACAGACAATTTTCGCCCTTCACATACAGGTGGTTAGTCAACAGTCTCACCAACACCTCCCGGACATGTACAACATGAGAGGCATAGGTAGGGGAGTAAATGAGTATGTCGTCAATGTAGACGAGCACTAAGCGACCCAACATGTCCCGAAATATATCATTGACGAATGACTGAAACACAGAAGGAGCGTTGGTCAGGCCGTAGGGCATTACGAGGTATTCGTAATGCCCAGAAGAGGTACTGAAGGCCGTTTTCCATTCATCGCCCTCCCGGATGCGCACCAGGTTGTAGGCACTGCGCAAGTCCAGTTTTGTGAAGTATCGAGCCCCAGACATGGATTCCACCGCAGAATGAATAATGGGAAGGGGGTACCTGTACTTCGTGGTGATTGCATTCAGGGCCCGGTAATCCACACAAGGACGCAGGCCCCCATCCTTTTTCTTAACAAAGAACACGCTAGAGGTGATGGGCGACGTGGATTCTTGAATATGCCCCTGGATGAGGCTCTCCTCCACATAAGTCTCCATGGCGCGGGTCTCCGCCACCGACAGAGGATACACCCGGCTGTGAGGCAAAGGGGCTCCCGGAAGCAGCCTGATGGCACAGTCCCCGGGTCGGTGTGGCGGCAGTGCGGCAGCCTTCGTCTTGGAGAAGACGTCGCGAAGATCATGGTACTCTGGAGGCACAAAAGACAAAACGTCCGGAGCGGAGTCGGGACTCTCGATTGACGTGGTTAACAACGACACAGACAGGCATCTCTTGTGACACTCGGGAGCCCATTGGCTGATCAGTTTGTTCCTCCAATTGATTACGGGACTATGACGTTTCAACCAGGGCATACCCAAAACCAAGGGGTGTGACGGAGACGGAATACAAAAGAACCTGAGTACCTCAGTATGGTGGGCTCCTACCCTCATCACCAACGGCACGGTGCGTCGGACGATTCCTCCTGTGCCCACCGGCCGCCCATCAATCGCCGACACCGGAATGGGTGTCTCCAGGGCAACACAGGGAATAGACCGATCTCTGACCAACGTGTCGCTGATGAAATTCCCTGCTGCCCCGGAATCCACCAGTGCTACTAGAGCCTTGTGGGAAGGGTATTTAGGGAAGGACACAGTAATAGTCATCACGTCATTAGAGATTGGAAGTACTGAAAGATATAGCCCTACCTTAGGTGGAGCGTGGCGAACCCCTCCAGTGATGCGTGTTGTCCCACCTGCGCTGGGACAGTGTGCTTTCAGGTGTCCCCCCTCCCCGCAGTACAGGCATAGTCCCTGACGGAGTCTCCGGCCTCGCTCCAGGAGGGACAATCGGGTGGTGCCCATCTCCATGGCCTCCTCTGACGCAGGCAATCTAGGAAGCGGGGAGCGCGCCCAGAGGGCTTCTTCCTGGCACGTAACAGGCCGTCAAGTTTCACCGCCATGTGGATCAGCTGATCCAAGGTGACCTCCTCATCGCGGCAAGCCAGCTCGATTTTAACCTCCTCCCGAAGTCCCTCACGGAAGAGAGAGAGCAGAGCCGCTTCATTCCACCCACTGGCCGAGGCTAAGGTCCTAAACTCCAGTGCGTACTCAGCAGCCGTTCGGGTCCCCTGCCAAACCTGGAGCAGCTTGTCCCCTCTCTCCTGACCCATAGGAGTATGATCGAACACAGAGCGGAACAGATCGGTGAGGCACATGTAATCCCTGGTCTCGGGGCCGTTGCACTCCCACAGGGGAGTAGCCCACTCCAGAGCCTTGCCAGTGAGCAGGGAGATGAAGGTGGCAATCCGTGCCCGATCCGAACCCCGCTGGCTAGGGCGACTAGACAGGTAGAGGTCCACCTGGAGCAAAAAGCTGCGGCAGCGTTCCGGGTGACCGTCATATTTATCCGGCATAGCCACTTCCTAGCTTCCTCTCACCCCCTCCCTGGAGACCTCGGGTTCAGTGTTCCGTAGCGCAGTTGGCGGGGTGTCACTTGGTCTCTCCATCCAGCGGAGCCGCTGTAAAATCTCCTCCAGAGCCACCTCCAAATTGCCCAGCTGATTGTGGTGCTGCTGAAGGACTCGGTCTCTCTCCCCAAGGGCATCCGCGAATTCATCTGTGCCCGCTGCCTCCATAAAGGTTGATTATTCTGTCAAGGATAAATGTAGAGGAGACAGATGCGGGTGAAACGGAGTCTGTTTAATAACTCAAATAGACAGAATAGCAAAACAGGCTTGCCAGACATTTGTGATAACAGCAAATAATAATCGACACTCCATAGCCATTGCCCTCGGCTTATATAATGTCCCCAAATAGCCGGTGATTGCCAACCGGCCACACCTGCGTGCAACTCAGAGAAATCTACAGTTAGTATTCCGGTGATGGGGCGCGTTGGCAGTGATACATCCACCACTGGCCTAAACATTTAGTTTGTCTTGCCATTCACATAATATTCAACACTCTGGCCCCAGTGGGGATCGAACCCTGAACCTTAGCAAGAAAATAATCATGCTCCTACCAAGACACTGAGTCTTTAGTCACCCTTTGAATTGAATGATACACATTTTTACACACCAACATTATTTTTCAAAGAACCGTTCTTGTCACTGAAAGAACCCTGCATTTAAAAACATAGAAAGAGTTCTCCCAGGAACCATCAGAAAGAAGTAACCATTTAAAATATTTGGGGGTATTGAAAGCTACAAACAGTGGTTGCTTAAATAATCAATCAAGAGAAAGTGCAGACCTGTCAATCTAAACTTTTAATGTGAAATCACCTAACTACTCGTGTTGCATGTGTTGAACCCAGGCCTCTGGAATAAAAGACCAGTGCACTAACCACTGTACCAACAAAGAGAACAATGTAATAGGTAACATGGAAAGCTAATCATGCATTAATAGGTCAGGAAACACTTTAATCATTAAAGAACCATTGCTTTCGCTTCAAGAACCTTCTGTGCACCTGTTCATGGTTTCATCTGGAACCCTCAGATCCAAAAAAGAACCTTGCTAGAACCCATTTCATTTGTGTAATTAGTTTTTTTACTTTTTATATTAATTTCATGGATCACTGCTTAGATGTAAACTCCCAATACATTGTCATGTTTTACTTAATTAGGAACTTCCCAAAACTTTCAACCTCAGCCAAACCCAGAAATGTACTCACACTGCGCATGGGGCATTTGACAGTCACACAATTGCCAGTCGTGTAATCAGATGCCCTGACCAATAGGCCACGTGGAGGCCCCACGTACATCCTGACCAATAGGCCACCTGGAGGCCCCACATACATCCTGACCAATAGGCCACCTGGAGGCCCCACATACATCCTGACCAATAGGCCACCTGGAGGCCCCATGTATATCCTGACCAATAGGCCACCTGGAGGCCCCGTGTACATCCTTATGTTTTTCATCCCATCAAACAACAATTAGAAAATCATTACAGAATTTCTTTGAGGGCTTACATAAAGAACAACAAAGACCTGACTGAAAGGTTTCTCAAAGAAACGTCTAACTCATCCAAGGTTCTATCTAATACAGGAATTGCTTCCACAAACATTTTGATGTTTCAAATGTCAGAAATTAACTTCAAAACTGAAGAAGGAACACCTCTAATTCTCTGCTATAAAAATTATAATGAACGCTGAGTTTGGCAGAAACCTGAGTGCAGTATCTAACTTAACCTATATGACTCACAGTGCAGAGTTGTGACCCACTGGTCTGAACAGGAGCTTATTATAAATGCAATATTCATTCAGAAAATCTGTAAGCATTTTGATTGGTTTTATTTACTTGTTATTTGCATATGCAACACCCCAAGCTACACCGCTAGGCTAATTCGCTAGGCCAATGAGTAAAATATACAACATGATTCATTCAACTCAAAATGGGGATACGCATCTGGCAGAAGACACCACCTTGAAGAATGAGGCTCTAATTATCAACAGCCCAAATGGCCAACATAAAAAACACAATTTCCAGAGTGTAGTATTCTCAATATTGCAATTGTAATACATTTATTGACAGGCATGTCAATAATTTTCACTAAGCCAATTAAACTGGTGAGACTCAGAGATAATATTGCAATTGAGCTGAAGATAGCCAAGCTACACTGGCATCCCCCCTAACTGAGTGTGCAAGAATGTGGACAAAATCTTCCAATTTCCTTGCGCCGGTGGAGGTTTTAACGGTTCCCTATGGGAGTCAAGAGTGTAAAGGACAGAAGAGAGATAGTGAGCTTATCAGCAATAAAAGCTCTGAACCGATTGAAAGACCGCTTCCCAAATAGAACCATACGAACTAGTGTGTTACCCAATTCACTGTGCTCTATATCGTGGTTAGGGGGCATTTGTAATGCAACCTATTGTAAATCCCATCCAATTGCTTTAATGATGCACAGTAAGGATGGGGTGACCAAAGCAGGAACTTCAGTCTCTGGAAGAGCAGTTATCTGCTGCTATATGCTGTGTTAAGATGGATTTGGGGTATTGCACTGCGCCACTCGTGCATCAAGGTTCCACTACCAGGGACTTGATTTAAGATAATGGTTACAATTTTAATAGAGGAACAGTTTGAAAATGAGAGAAAATTATTTAGAAATCCATTCATGTAATCTTGTCTGGGATTAATTCCTGACCACTGTAGAAAGCGGTGGTAAAGCCACCATAGTTTAATCAGAAAGTGCAGACTCACTGATCTGCAGTTTATATGTAAAGTCTAATAAAAGGGGCTATTCCAGGGCGGAGCAAGGTATAATGCACTTTAGGGGGAACACTTCCTACTGGGACTGCTTCTTCTGATTTAGTGGATGTAGCTAGGATTTTAATTTAAGCATGTTACCTACATCAGGATAATAACACATGAAACATATTCTTAAAGGTTTATACAATTTTCATTAAAATCTTACTTTCTGTTTAAAATAGGTTTTAGATTAGATGCAAACAAAATTAATGCAAATGTCAACAGAATGGGTGTGGCGTTACTTAGCAATAACCCTGTATTATACAAAATGAGAAGACAAATTAAATGAAGACAACTGTAATCCAAATTTCTGGACCAATCTGGTATGTTATGGCAAATTCAATCGATTTGCTGAATGACATAGGAGCCGTTATCATTAGCAAAAAACAAACACTACATTCCACAGGAATAATGTCATACCAAAAGTTAAACATAGTGGTGGTATCATGGTGCATTGGAACATGGATTACTTGTCATGATTGAACATTTATTCTTCTCAGATAGGGGCAACATATGTTAGTGTCTATATATATATACAGTACTAGTCAAAAGTTACTTGAATGTTTAGGTGTATTCAAGCCTTTGACTGGTACTGTATACATTTGTGTGTTTATGTCCATTTAGTATGTTTGTCTAGATTTTAGCATTGTGGTCTAGATATACAGTACACTACCTTTCAAAAGTAGTAGATAACTCATGGATTGTCATTTTTTATAGAAATTAACCAAAGTTCACATTAAATTGATTAAAATACAGCTCTGTAAAAAGAATTATACACCACTACAAAATCATCAATGTCTTTATGATAGGTATGTGTTAATTTATTAAATATCTTTGTTTATTTCATAAACTACTAACAATATGTATCCCAAATTCCCCAAAAGAATATTGTCACTCAGAGCATGTATTTCCAAAAATGACAACTGGTCAAAATAACAAAAAAGATGCAGTGGCGTCAGACCAAAAAGAATGCAATGATAATAAGTTCATATTCCTTTTTAAACAACATAATACTAATGTGTTAACTTAGGATCAATACTTGGTGAATAATAATAATACTCTACTTTCATGTGTCTTGGTATGCTCTCCACCAGTCTTTCACATTGATGTTGGGTATATTTATGCCACTCCTGGTGCAAAAATTCAAGCAGCTCAACTTTGTTTGATGGCGTGTCCATCTTCCTCCAGATCACATTGCAGAGGTTTTCAATGGGGTTGATTTAAGAATGATTTATAGTGGTCTTTTAATTTTTCAAGAGCATTATGTATAAAAATGTATGCCCATAACTGTTGGAAATTATTTAAAATGAATTATTCATACTATGGCAAAGCCAAACATCCATAATTAATCATATTTTACTGTATAATTTATTTAATTTAATGCCATGTGTGTAAATGAATGTATTAATTTCTAACAAAAACACCTGTAAATGCCTAGGTGTTCTAATAGTTTTGACCAGTAATGTATATTTTTCTATCTTAAATTTTCTTGAAACCATAGTTGTCCTCTTTTCTTTCAATGCAGTCCTGCAAATCTCACAGGTACTCCCCACCTCAAGGGGGTGGCAGTGTCACAGCTGATGAACCCAAAGTTGCTCCACCTACTGTCACTAGAGCTCTCTCCAAAGGGAAATGTATCAGGTATTTATACAGTAGAACATTTATTGTTCTTCCAGCCCTGTTATATAAATGGGCAATTCCCCCCTACAGGAGTGGATGCAGCAAAGTAAGAAATTTAATCATCCCACAATATGGCACAATATGTTATAGTCAAAAAATAAACAGGGCCTTCATGAAATGTAAAAGAGATTTATGGTAATTGTAATTGGTAATAAACATGTTAATATGCATCTGGGCTCTGGTGCCAGACACAAAGGCTATTTTCCGCATCCCTAAAAGCAGTCTGAATCAGGACATTCCCATTTGATTTACAGGTTTACTGAGTTAGCAGCTAACATGAAAATTACACTGAGGGTTTTACAACAGATGGGGAAATGAATATATATATTTTTAATTTTCCAATAACATTTAAATTGCAATGTACATGATGTATGCGTATCCTGTTTGTCTTCTTTGTTTATTACTGTTGGTGTAAAGACCTTCCCCTTTAAGCCTCTAAAATCATTGATCCATTTGTAAATTGATACACTTTTGTTTTTGAACTTTTAAAGGTTTTGATCTGTCCTGTTTTTCGCATGGTTTGTTACTTTACCAGGAGTAGCTCCCTGTCCCACAGTCCAGCCCAAAGACACCCAGAAACTCATCACTTCAGGACCCCACCCATCTCTCGAGGACTGAGGGTTTCTGGCCCAGTCTACAAGCATCTGCAGGAAGTGGAGTCTACTGAGATTAAAGCTGACTCTTTAAGACGGTAATCACTTTGATGTTCTGCTTTCCACAATAAAGAAAGAAAAAGTATTCTACAATGGATGCCCAACCCAACAATATTCCCAATTCAAAAATGATTAAGGTGTTTTGCAGGTACATGTGGGGATGGAGGGCACTGCTCCATCTCCTTTAATAGGCTAGAATCATTTGTAACTTATTATGTCTTCCACCCCAATGATTTGTTAGCAAAAAATAAAAGGCCACTTTAGATGGATGACCTCATACTTTTGCAAACCTTGATTTTCTAAACACTGTATGCGTAGAGCAAAATAAAACTCCTAGATTGTGTAAACCAGCATTACTCAAACTGTGTGGCGCGCCCCACTGGTGGGGAATAGAGACATGACAAGTGGGCCGAGACAAATATGAGGAAATTCTGTCATTTTCTGCCCATCTCTATTAATTCCTTTATTTATTGACATAATACTCAAGATAAAACAACAGATTTAAATGTAGGCCTTAAAACAGAATTTGAATATTAATAATATGAAAACTTGTACAAAACAGTAACAATGTGCTCAAAAGTAGGAACACATTCAGTTTTTGTGTGTCAGTGCCGTTGCCATGACGCGTTGCTATGGGTGGCTCATTCTGACACTTCTGCTTCTATTTTTTTCTTTTGTTGTAATTGCTTTGCTCATTGTAAAAATAAAATACAATATGTTAATATCAGTAATTCCATATTCATAATGTGACCAAACTGTCTGCTTACAACAGCGATGTGGAACCTCTTGGCTCGTGACCATAAACTGTAAAAAATGCTTGCGAGCCATATGGGCATTCTGTGGCTCGTTTGCAGGATAAAATAAGCCAATCACAATTTTTAAAACATTTCCATCATAATGATAGCTATTATGCAAATGTAGGCTGGCAAGGGAGGCAGTGTCTCCTCAAAACAACTGGATGAGACATTTATCGATATTACAAATATTGAAAAATGTGACATTACAAAGTGTAAAAAGCACTCATTTTTATAAAGTTACACTGTCCACTGCTCATACGCGATAATCCTCTACAGGACCATTTAATTGAGTTGACGAGCGACTCCACAGGAACTCCCCGGACAGAAAGCGGGTGTAGCAATTCTAGAATTCGGCAGGAGGAACGCCCCGGAATGAGCCGAAATCATGGCCAACATTCATCTTCCTTGACAGCAGAAATTGGCATATACTAATGAAAGTTTTGTCTCTAATGTTTAAAACAATTAATTTTCTAGCGGAAAATGGATACTGCAGTTGTGCTTTCTGTTTTCAGTGAAAGCATATAACCGATAGTTTGTTAGTTTCTACTGTTCAAATTCCAATTTACACGTCTATAACGAAGTGACAGTAGTTTAAATTATTATCTTGTCTCTGAAACAGCTACATGTATATTTTATGGTCAAAACGAAGTCTGCTGTGCATATAGCAAATCTTTCATCGTAAGAATTATAATGGGCGGGGGAATACCATGCGACAGTTAATAAAAAATAATTATATTCGTTCCCGGTTTTTGGATAATAGAACACTTTAGTATTCGTAACTGCATTTACGTTGTAAGTCTAAGGATTTGACCAACTAGTCTATATTCTGTAGTATGAGGTGTCTATGATTATTACTGTCTGTCGGTGTTATACTCTGCGACTTGAGGTAGATGGTATAGTTTCCAAAATATCTACGTTTTAAAAAAAGGTAATGTCTAAAAAGTCGATATCCTTTCTAGATCTCTCTGCTGTATATTTTAAATTCGGATCTGATAAGAGAGAAACTCTGTGAGGAGAATATATGTGCCATTCCATATAGGATATAATATATAGAATACAATTTATTTTGTATCCCCCTTTAGGAATAGCTGGTCTACAACAACAGTACAGAACAAAAATAATCACTGTAGTTATCTGGTGTAAAAAAAACATTCTATGTAGCGCCTCCGATAGTGCGCGGGGGGGTGCGCCGTTTGTAAAAACGTGCATATCGCGTGCGGTACCTATGTTCGCTAATATACAGTACTTTTAAACAAAATCTTTATTCATGCAAAGTGATAATATAATATAGCTTTTATTTTCTCTATTTCAAAGTTTATAGTGCTGTTATTTGAAGTTACGTTTTAAAAATATGATGTTAATGAAATTAATTTTAACAGTTAAACTTAAAGCCTAGTTTTTTACCATTTTGTTGGGGCGATTGCGGACAGGTGGGGCTCGGAACCAATTCCTACCTCCAATGTGGGGAATGGCAGAAAAGGTTTGATAATCATTTTTAACCATGATTCTTCACTACTGCATCTGTTTTTGGAAAATGCATTCAGTCTGAAATATTTATGAATATTTTTATTGTTCACTTATGATTGTGTGGCCACACACAGTTCCAACATCATCATAAAGTTTGCTAATGACACAACCATCCTAGGTCTCATCTCCAACAACGATGAGACTGCTTACAGAGAGGAGGTAAGAGGATTGGCTAACCTGGAACCAGAGCAAGAACCTCTCTCTCAACGTCAGCAAGACAAAAGAGACGATAGTGGACTTTAGGAAGCAGCAGAGGGAGGGTCCTGCCCCCATACATATCGATGGAGCTGAAGTCGAGAGAGTTTCAGAGTTCAAGTTCCTCGGTGTGTTCATCAGCGACAACCTCACATGGTCCAGACAAACAATCTCGGCAACAAAAACTGCCCAAAAGCGCCTATACTTCCTGAGGATACTCAAGAAGTTTGGCATGTCTGTCAGGATTTTAATAAACTTCTACAGGTGCACCATTGAGAGCATCCTCTCAGGCTGCATTACAGCCTGGTACGGCAGCTGCTCCGCTGCTGATCGCAAGGCCCTTCAGAGGGTGGTGAAGTCAGCAGAGCGCATCATAGGCTGCTGCCTCCCCTCCGTGCAAGGCATCTACCAGAAGTGATGCCTTAGGAAAACAAAGAACATTCTAAAAGACCACAGCCATCCAGGCCGTGAACTTTTCTCGCTGCTGCCGTCTGGTAGACGTTACTGGAGCATCAAGCAACAGACTACCAGACTTAAAAACAGTTTCTTTCCCCAGGCCATTCGGCTGCTCAACATGGAACACTGACACTGATCACTAATCATCTGTTGAGCACTAACATTCTCTGATCACTTTATGCTCTCTACATCTGATGTAGCAGAATTCAAATGCACCTTTAAAAACAATTTTCCATGCCAAATCTATAATATTTATTACTTCTACTGTTGTACATTTTCCCAGATCACTGCTCAGTACATAGCGTATTATTATTATTACTATTGTCATTATTGTTTTAAAAATTATTTATATTGTTGTAATCTTTTTTAAGCCCACTGCATAGATGTGTCGAGCCATGTCAAAAGAATTTCTCTGCATAGGATGATGTGATGTTATTCAATACATATGACAAATAAACAACTTTGACTTTGAAACAGCCTCTTAACTGTTAGTCTGCATGTGGTTTAGGTTCCCAATTCTATTAAACACATTCTAATACTCCTTCCTGGCAGGGGTAAAAAAAAAGCTATTGAGCCATTGGCACAGAGTGGACAAGTCCAAAGCAAGATTGAATAGAGCTGTCAACAAATCCCGCTGGCACTTTCTTTGTAGAGAAAGGTCTGTCAAATATTCTCACAAGGTGGAGGTCATCTGATGCAATATGGAGTTATATTACTATCTTTATTCAAGAGCGCATTATTTCAATTTGAGGGCATTTCTCACAGATATTACGTGCAGACTTTGTAATAATTTCCCTCAAAACTTTGCTCTCACACTCAAATAGTCACTGCTAACACTTGGATTTGCTCTGCTTGTGCTCAAACTTTCTGCTTGGACTCAGATATGTTGTTGCTTGGACAGATTTCCTGCTCTCAACTTTAGCTTTTTTTTAGCTTCTCGAACTCAGGCTGTTCTTCGTGCTTGCAGATTTTTTGTGTTACAACCCTATCTAAATTCCCAAACCAATAGAATGCCAGCTTTAATGTTGACCAATGAAATTATCCCTGCCCCGTTGAGAGTGTGTTTGTTTTACTTTTAGAAAATCCCTTGCATGCGGATACTGTACCTCCATGGCTCCTCCACTCCTGCCTTCCAGACTTTTTTTTAAAATATGTACTTCCTTTGCTTTATTGCGCCTTTTGAAATAAAAAGGCCAATTATATATAGCGAGAGAAATTTGTGTACTTGCAAAAAACATTTGTCTACTTGCAGAAAAGATGTGTGTACTTGCAAAAAAGATTTGTATACTTGCAGAAAAGATTTGTGTATTTGCAAAAAAGATTTGTGTGTCCGTCAAAAGGAGGTGGGACCAGCTCTGACCAGAGCCATTGAGAGAGTTGCGTCAATGGAGGGTAAAAAAAGCTACAGTCACGTGGTATGGTCATGTGGTTCATGGGTCTCTCAAAAGTTCCAAGCGGGTGATTTTAATACATTGAAGTCTATGGGAGCAGCTGTAACAACAGCAATTTTTGGTATGATCTATAATATGAAAGCTGTTTAAAGTGCTGTAAATTGTTAATTTAGATTGTCTGTAATATTTACAACATAGCATTGCAGCGTATTATGTTCAAATTTACCTGAAATTAGAAGTTTAGAGTGACTAATGGCGGTTGCCACCATATTGATGGGCTCTTTAATTGCTTCTAATCAAATGACTGATGGCAGTTGAGGGCAATCAAATGTACAGCAAACATGATGATCAGTTTACTGTCATTTATTGTAAAAGTTATTTGACAGCAATGCAAATGACATCATTTACAGGTCCTTCTCAAGAAATTAGCATATTGTGATAAAGTTCATTATTTCCCATAATGTAATGATAAAAATTAAACTTTTATATATTTTAGATTCATTGCACACCAACTGAAATATTTGAGGTCAATTATTGTT
The DNA here is from genome assembly GCA_016801145.1 of Umbra pygmaea. Classification (NCBI taxonomy): domain Eukaryota; kingdom Metazoa; phylum Chordata; class Actinopteri; order Esociformes; family Umbridae; genus Umbra; species Umbra pygmaea. Next base: position 4,927 of record JACXGM010006959.1, on the reverse strand, counting down.
TTAATACTGATGATTTTGGCATACAGCTCATGAAAACCCAAAATTCCTATCTCAAAGAATTAGCATATAATAATAATAATAATAATAATAATAATAATAATAATGCATTCAACTTATATAGTGCTTTTCTTCTATATATTGTGATTACATCACATAAACTTTTTGGGAAATGGATTCGCGTAAATCAGGCATTTTATGTTCTGTGAGAGGATGTCACAATAATTGGCAATTTGGCAGAAACTAAAACTTTTGCTACATCAGCAGTGTTTTGATCACCGACCATATTTACGAAGGGAGTGCAGTTGTGGGGCGCTTTATGATTGGCACCCACCACCTGAAGACGACGAGGCTCTTCGGCTTTGGCTCAAAGCACTAATCTTAAAGAATGTTTGTCATGCTAAAGTTACCCAACTTCACAGGCTAAATAGCTATCTAGCTAGGTTAATGTTCATTGTAACAGTCTCCAAAATCTATATTGAGCTAGAACAGTACTTCTAAGTAAAACCACTGTAGCAATACAACACCTGCTGTTGGAGCACCCAGTGGTGGTACACCATTTGCCTAGGAAAAAATAAAAGGGTTTGGTATATTGAATTGTAACGTGACTCAAACCTGGGGTGGCTGTACACTAAAGCTTTGCCCATATGTTTACAGCAGAAATATGGGGTGAGAATAGGCTTCTTGGGTGCTCATACTCAGTGGCGGGCTGTGCATTTTACACCTAGGCCTTCACCATCATCCCAAAATTAAAACGCCTTATAATAACCTCACAATGACATTCGAGGGCTATAGGCTATTGTGATTCGGCATAACCACCCCATATTAATAGTGAAGATAATTTTATTCCACTCGATAAAGGTTATTTAACACAAGGCTTAAAACCTATGAGACTTACAATAAACTAATTGACCCGACATGACTGAAACCATAAGAATGTACCATTATTACGCACTATGACAGGATGTCGCATTACACATACTGTAGCCATCGGATAGACAAAATCCATGTCCTAAACAATTAAACAAGATCTAACTCACAACACCCAGTCACAACACCACAAACATGCAAAAATGCCAGGAGGAACAATCAGGATTCAACAGACTTCCCCAGAAAGTGCAGACAAGCTGCGGATTAAACGCACATGCAGGTTTACCACACACACTCAAAGGCACAGCCCGCTAGACCACTGAATCTTAACCATAGACCTTATATATACAGTATATACACAATCTGAACATGCTTCACACCAGTAGTGATCTAAAACAAGCAAGCAGTAATAATAAATATGTATTAACAGGCCTGGCGCCAGGATGAAGTGTGTCTGTTTATCTCCCCCTGCTTGAATACAAATACAGTACATGCACTAAGCCCCGTTAAGAACTGTTAATGCCCTGCTAGTAAAAATATATAACAATCCATCAAACTCAGCATTATTTGAAAACTAAGTCCGTCCTCCTTTCTTTTTTAAAAAGACTATGACGCGGTTGTACAGCACATCTTCGCGTTCCAATAAAAGATCTTGCCCAGTGCTGAGAGTAGATCCTGCTCAGTCCTACATTTGCCACCAAAGCTACTTCTTCACCTCCATCTACTGCTAAAAAAGCCATCTACTGCTAAAAGTAAAAAATATAACAATCTAAAAATTGAAAGTTTAAACAAATCCGAGACTGGTGTAAGCTAGTTCTTGTTCGGAGGGCAAACTTTTTTAAACATTTTTTTCATTTAACTTTATTGAACTGCAACTCCCCTATCAGCAACAGAAACGATGCTGACGTAAGGCTTGCAGAAATGCTTTAGTTGGTCGAAGAACACACCCAACATGGTAAAGTTGAAATCTGATTAGTTAAAAATATGACAATAAACAACATGGTCCTGCTGGGCTTCAACAGCAGACGGTATTCACTCAGAATTATGAATGCCCCAGTCTACCCGTAGACAACACAGATGAAAAAATCTTATTGGATAAAAGCTTTCATTTATATGAGCTGCGCTAAAAGCAAGGCAACTGAACAGAGCGTACTGTAGCAATGAAATTACCTTATAGTCTAATTGAAATGAACTTTGTAAAATATATATAGTGTTAATGAAAAAATATATTAAAGAATTACAAAAATAGATTTCTGATTCTGACTATCTTTTGGCCTGCAGAGAAGGCCTTGCAGGCCCTGACGGCCCACCACTGCTCATACTGCACCTGCAATTTTATATACTCTTTAATACAGTAATTGATCATTTATTGTGCACAATGCGTTGTGTTTGCAACTAAAATTCCTAAATTAATCCTAACATACCTAATACATGGTTATATACATGAACATACAATGTTTATTGATGTTTTCTGTAGTTAGGTGGTACTTTGATAGGTTAGCTTGATCAAAGCTGGTACTTGGTTTGAAATGTTTGAGAACCACTTGGCTAAATTTAGGT